>JAJIZL010038739.1:42212-53265 GCA_023969395.1 Amblyomma maculatum
TTATGTTCTGTCGCCCCCTGCTGCGCATTCTTTCCCTTAGAATCCAATTTGTTACCCTAAGCAACCATCCGTTATCCTCTCTTCGCACTACATGACCTGCCATGTCAATTGTTTCTTGAACAGAATTAAACATTGTCGTCCACAGCGCCCTTGTGTTGGGCTCTGGGAAAACTTCTGATCACTCTATTTCCATAATTATTGACATTTTCAGTCTGTTTTCGCGACCGTGTCATGTGGGAAAATTATGAAGTGGTTGCCCTCGCCTCCAGTACCGCTCCTGAAACAGTTAAAGACATTTCAAACGTTAAATATCCCACTCAGTACCACAAGGTGTACTGTTGGCGACAAGAATAATTTTACATTGCATGTGGTAGCCACACTATAATGTAGAAAGCTTACAGTGAATCGACACAACTACGCAACAATTCTAATGTGGGCAACACACAATTGAGCCAATATTTCCTACTTAATCGCTGTCCTAGCTCTTCAGCGCCATGCAACGTAATCGTCAAACAACCATAACTGGTTAAAGGTAATATTGTAAGCACCGTTACCTTAATTAGCCACCCCCTATAACAGATCCGGAGTAAATATTCTGCTAGTTACCACAGTATATATGAGAGAAAAAAGAGCATATTTAATTTTTGTGCATTTATTAAAATGAACTTGCTTTTCGTGCTTCAGGAATGTTTGCCTACAGAACCTGTGGCGCGGATAATTTGGTTGTCGCTGTGGGTTATGGAGAAGAGAATGGAAAAGTGTACCTGAAATTTCGAAACAGGTGAGGATTGGGTCTCGTACTTTCCCATGGCGCAGATTTAGATTTTACGCCTACCAGAGTGACATGGCATAAGGATCCATGTTTCCGCCTTATACATCGTGCAGTTTGTGCGTGCTCACGCTGCGCGATTGTGTTTATAAATGAAAATAATTAGGGATAATGTTAATTTTAGCATTTAGTGCGCGAGATATTTTGCTGACTTTACCTCAAATTTTACATCTAAATATATGGTCCCGCTGTGGTGGTACGTTGGCTAGGGCACTCGACTGCTGTGCCCAATGATGCGCAATCGAGTCCTGGCCATGGCTGTCGAAAAGGCAGGCTACCGTAAGCTCTCCGATGTCAACGAAGGTTAAAGAGCCTTAAGTGGTGAAAATTTCTGAATCCCTCCACTCTGGCGTACTTCAGAGCTTGAGCCGGTTTGGGACATTAAAGGGCCACTGTCCAGGGAAAGCCCTTTTAAGAAAAGGAGCCCAGTGTTTCGATCAGGTACCGGAGATAGTCTGTGCAAAATTCTACAGCGACACGCGCGCCGCAAAGCATCGAAAATACAATTCAAAGCTCCCTCATGCTCTCCTTTGAGAAGCCAGCTTCACCATTTCCTGCGCTGGCCCGACGGGCCCCGATAATGACGTACGTACCGCGAACGACGTCCATTGGTCCGTCTCGCTGACTGACGGGAGAAGGATGGGTGTCTACCGCTTGCAGCGCGCTTTTCCCTCGCCACGGCCAGACTAAATCCAGCGGCGCGCGCTCCCTCGACCGTTTTTTTTTTCTTCGCGCTCGCGGAGAGCCACGCCCCACCTCCCGCCAAACGCGGAGGAGGAAAGGGAATTTGTATTGCGGAGGCTAGACGACCTCGGGCAGGAGAGTGAAAAACCTTTGCGAGGGAATGGAAGGAGAGAGGCAGGATAGAATCGGGTGATTGCGGTGGCTGTAACTGCGTTATTAGTTACTCTTTTCAAAAATATTTTGCGGCCTTGCGTTCCAGGGGCGAAGTCTCACAGTCACCGGGGAAAAAAATATTTTCGACCGGAGGGTGGACAGTGGGCCTTTAAGACCAACTAACTAAAATATAAGGGTAACGTTTTATTTTCAAGTTTGCGTGATTACTTCTCTGGCACTATGAAATCTTGAGGTGTTGATATGTCACGAGATATGCCAGCTTGTAAACATATACACCCACTCTTCTAGAGAAAAAAAAACATCAGATAATGACAGAAACCTAGAATGCATCAGCACTATAACCTGTAGTAATAGTATTCAACACACTATAGAAAGTGCCACCGTAAATCAAATGCAATAAAAATTACTAAATATTACAGGCTCTTAATATTTCTATCACATCACGATCTATCGCATCGCTTAACGAGAAAAAAAAACAATGGTAAACATGCAAGCTTTCGGACTGCTTGAAACTCATTGCTGTATTGATTCAAGTACAAATGGATCTATGGTAGCAATAGCAGTCGTTCATTTCCACTTATTTCAGTGTGTGTTATCATCGGTGAGTGGTTCAACCCGCTAAATCATCAAACTCCTTATGAAAATACGAGAGTAGATGGTGATAAAAAACGTAAACAGCTATAAAGTGCTCAGAAAGCGAGTTTGAGTAATTTGCATCTAACTATATAGAAGTATGCTTACCTTAATTTTATTACACGCTTGGTTAACAGCGAGAGAACCTAAATATCAAAACTATTAGGCCTTATGCAGTTCTACACAATGACGTACGAGCTAAGCCCCTGAATAATATAATGCGGCTCTTCGTCACCCAAGGTAATAGATAGGCACAACAGAAATATGCTTTATCTTAAAGGCAAGTCGGCTACGCGGAATGTTTTGAACACAAAAAGACGGGTATAGCTATAGTAAAGCATTTGTTGCATGATTGTGCATGAGAACGCATATACTGGCACTATAAGGATGTATCAAAGCCTGGTGGTATATCATGGACCATCCATACACCTATGAGATTAAATAAAGGCTTTACTTCATTCGTAAGATCACTGAGTTTACGTTAGCATGACGCAAATCAATAGCGCACATCAATACTGGCGGGTTAGGGATAATTTGTCGTCATTGAAGGAAAACACTCCACAATAAAGTCAATTAAAACAGGTGTCCCGCAGGGAAGCATCCTGGGACCGTTTCTTTTCATACTGTATATTAACGAGATAGTTCGCGTTGATGCAACGGCACATTACATAATCCATGCTGACGACGCAAGTTTATTCTTTTCAGGAAAATCGAGTGTTCATCTAGGTATCCGAGCGAATGGAACGTTGTCCGAGATTAATGCTTGGGCTCAAATTAACTGCAAAGCTAAACATTAATAAAACGAAGGCTATTTTATTTCACCCCCGACACACACATGTCGAGTGACCTTCCATTTTCTTAAATAACACTGAAATTGAAGTGGTAAAGTGCTTTAAATCACTGGGCGTGTATTTCTCAGAAAACATGACATGGGATGATCACGCAAACTGTATTGTTGGTAAGCTGTCTAGGACAGCTGGCATTATGCGCCGTCACTGCTACAATTTGCCTATACTTGTTAACATGCTCATATATAATTCCTTATTTTCCTCTTTAATAAATTATGCGTTTTCTGTATGGGCAACAACAACAGTCGGAAATATTAGCAAATTTACTGTTTTGCAGAAAAGGGCTTTACGCCTCGCCTGTAAAGTTCCATATCGCTTCCACACAGCAGGTCTATTTAAGAAGAAGTACCACAATATACAAGTTACATCGATGAACGATCACAGACTATGCCGCTTATATAAACTCAGTTTAATAAAAAATAATGATGCCATCACTACCGTAGCACGGCTAGAGAAAAAACATCTCTGCTTATAATGTGCGCCATCCTGAGGTGTGGTATGTTCCAAATTGTAGAACCAATTATGGAAACCAAATGTTAAAATTTAAATTGCCTACACTTCTGAATCACATGATAAAGGATGCTAACATCGACATATCATATATATCACCAAAAGAGCTGCATTTATGGTTTGTATAATGTTGTCATACGATTTTTGTGTTCTTCTTGCCTGTTTTATACTTACTTTTTAGCGATGTTGTCATATCCGACTGTGTTCTCTTGCCACACCCTTCTGTCCTACCCCGTGTGCTAGGGGGTCAGGGCTTTTCAAGCTGTTCACACAGCTTTTTCCTGTCCTCCTCTAAGCATCTTTTTGTTGTGGAATAAAATTTCAAATTTCAAAAATAAGCAACATGCATTAGCTGTAAATACGCTGTTCACCACAGATGATTTACACGCTCATAGTTGAAGACTAAGGAATTTATCGATACACTATAAACAAAAAAAGAAAACTGTAAGCAATATAGGGCACACTTAAGCACCACTATTTCCCCCGATTGCGGCTTTTAGTCACTAAGTTGTTTTCTATAGAAGGAGTCGTTTTTTATGCTAAAGTAAATATTGTATCGTTGCCTCGTTTCATACAGATTCCCTGTAATAAAAACAACACTTTTTGTGCACTGCTAGTTTATTGACAACATTTTAAAGCAGGTGGTCAGGCTAAGCCTTAGGCTAAAACGAAAATGTAAGATATGATATTTGGTTGCTTTAAGTAATGAAAAACAACATAAGCATACGCTAATGTACATTTAGTGTCGGTTTAAAACATGCAATAATATTGATTGTTCATTTGGCGCAACGCTCATCAAGTTATCCCCAATGCATTGAATTTAGCTACTGCTTCAGCAAGGTTGGCAACTTCGAAATACAAAGTGTCCTGGTTTTCCAATGTAGATTTCAAGTTTTTATAGTTTTCTTGGGATACAATGCCTGCCTGTTACATATCTCAGTATACAAGGGATCAATTCATCGTGCTGATGCACCGTATATATTTTAGAGCAGAAGTGAATTGGCTTTACATGCTGAATTTTGTTATAGCCCTGACGGCCTTAGTACATAATCATACTATCGTTATATCAAAAGTCAACTACAGGCTCTATGAACTTCAGAATATTTGTTTGAAATGCAGTTAGCGGATACTACTTTTGTAACCTGCCACCGTTTGCCAGCTGGCATAGTATACGCATGTGAAGAAGCCACATTAGTTCCACGAAGCAGCGTTTTTGCATATCATATTTATGCTTTCTTATTGCTCGGCAGCACATTTCACTCTCAAGCGAGAAATCAGAAGTGTAAACCTCCAAGTAAACAATCACTTTATAAAATAGTCTTGGGGTCAGAAATAAAATGGAATGTTGAATCTGTTAACAAAGTTTCGTGAACGCGTCCCATTGTTCGCAGTCGCTGCTGCCGCGTCGATCTTCGCTTGGTACCGCGCTTGGTAGTCCTTTCGGGAACCGACTAGTCTGGCCTCAGAGTTCTTCGATGGTCTCGGCAGCCTATTTGACATAGCTGTGGTTGCTGTCATTCGAGAGAGCGGCTTCTCTTACGCCAGGCCGCCTCTATTTGTCAAGCCAGATGGCGATTTCGACGACACTATGCTCTGGAAAATCGGCCGCACTAACCCACGATAACTTTTGTTTATGGCGTTTTAACCTATGACGGAGTGGCGCATTTGAAACTTTGTGAAAATCGTGACGTTTATAGATCAAGAGTGTGTTGAAGTTAAAGCGTGACTAAGACGGCGATGTTACCTTTCAGGGTGAGGGCTTTATGCCTAACCTCATGGGGGAAGCAGAGTTTTGCTATAATATAAAGCGTATTTTTATTGCTTGACTGACCGCGTTTCTTCTCTATATCTGAAAAAGGAACAGTCCCTGTTGCAAGCAATGTGCTGGTTGGAATGTCAGTCAAGACATTTTTAACATCCCCATTTCCTCTTGGGCGTGAGGGAAATGTTCAGAGGAACACATTTATTTTCGGCAGTAGCGGGAAGGTTAGTTTTTCTTGTTTCATCTCGAGACACTGCACATACCCGAGTGGGTACTGGCGAGAAGCATTTGCGTATAGTTTGAATTGCCTGTTAGGATGGTCATTGTATTCGCCAGAGTAGCTTGAACCTACTCGACGTCTATTTGCAAAACGTTTTTTCGGCGCTGGCTGATAGGTGTCTCCGGCTTAGGTTCTAAACGATTGCGTTTGAGGCCTCATACGCTGGCTGGTTATCTGATGAATGCTAGTCGGTGGAGGGTCAGTATAAATGGGGAATGCGTAACTTTCATCCTCTTCAATTATACGGGTTATTTCTTCTACCATCAGTCTATATAAAATATGTACGGTGTAATAAATACGAATGGGGGGAACACCAATATAGCAATACTAAGTGCAGTGATGCAGATGATGCCGAAATATCAAATTAGGGGCGTCCTAAGCCCAAGCAGGACCTGATGGCGGCGAGGAAAACAACATGCCCTTTTTATTCTTGTTTTAGAAAAGGTATACGAATAATCAAGTGTTAAAAGTTCTATACCTAGGGGTGACTACATTCTTTCTAATGCGTGAAGTGCAAACTCTATAACACACTTTTTCGATCACTGCAGTGTGAAGTACCACTCCAATGAAACGAATGCTTTTTTCCTCGGGCATTCTAGAAAGGAGTTGGCAGTTACCGCAGCTCGGTTAGCATGAAGGAGCACTATGCGTCCAAACAACCGCACTCGGTGATTGTAGTGCGGTTTTGACGCAATAGTACTAAAGGCGTCATTCTCTAGAAACTTCAGCGTCTGCATTGTTGACTAAAATTCAAGAGCGTGGCTGGCTTCTGCAGGTGGAAGCAGGCAGCGCACAAAGATGGGTAGTGATTGGCAGTAGAAGTGAGGGATATTAGGCGATCACATTATAACCAATTTTGTTGGATCTTCCAGCATGGGTTTCTGAGGTCATTGGGCGAACGAGAGGATAGGTAATTTACAGGACGCTTACATTTCGAGTCGGACATAGGAACCCTAGGCCACGTCGGCACGTTGGTATGGCCAAACTCAAACAAGGCGTTGTTTATACTACTCATCTATATATTATATCTACACCTGTGGGTATGAGAAAGGCATTTGTCCTTCATTGGATGAAGTTAGGTTGATAATGTTGCTGTTGTGTAGTGTTGGTGTTTATGGCGCACAGGCATTTAAGGCCATCATGCGCCAAACACAAAGGCGACTGGGTGGTGTTAAAATGTTTTTTTAAATATGTCATAGTTTGTGTAGAACGCTTACTTCTTTCGTTATGATGATATCTTGTAAGGTGGTTCCCCACACATTACGGTAACTTAGGACTGTATGACAAAGAGTAGTATTGATATGTAGAGACAAGCTTAAGTTAGGTTCAGTTAGTTTATTTTATGGGGCTTGACGTCCTAAAGTGACCCATGCTATGAGAGAATCGTACAGGAGTGCTTCGGTAATTTCGACCTGCTAGGGTTTATGAAATTGCACTGATATTGCACAGCACAGTGACGCATTTCTTTACGCCCCTATAAAAAAGCAGCGGCTGTTGGCTTGATTAATTGCCGCATCCTCGAGTAAAGCTGTTGTGAACCCTAACCACTGTGCCACCATGGCACGACAAAAAATGATGAGAATAGATGATAAGTGAGTGACAGATGGCGTGTACGTGAGCGACAATCCACAATTGAGCCGCTGGATTGCATCCGTTAACGTTGCTGGAGCATTACGTCAGAAGTGTTTTCAGTCCTTGCAGAAAGAAACTACTTTCCTCTCACTACCGCCACGATGATGGTCCGTGATCGGTACGTTTGTAGTTCTTAGGAACTATTCAACATCTAGTCATAAAATACATTTTGTAGTTACCGCATTTTGTGAAGCGCCTGTCGACATGGTAAGATACCCTGGGTTACCAATGGTGTCAAAAATTCTTGCGGGGCACAAGGTTAGCGCATCAGTTTGAGTGTAAAATTAATAAAATTACCATCTCATTCCTGCGAAAGATCTCCTGTCACGTCAAGCATTTTATGTGACATCTCCTCGAGCAATCAGTAACAGGCCATGCCATAAGGCGTCTAGAACTTAGCATTCAATCTTGCAAATTTCTATAAAAACGCCGAAAACACATCGATAGCCCAAGTTTTCTGCTCAACGCTGTCGCCTTCAAACCTAATGACACCTCCACACTCGTCTTGATTACGGCTGCACTCTTCCCATCTGATGTAGGTATAACAGCAGGCATGTGCGTGTCCCGATCTAATTTTTCACTAACGTTAGTTGTCATAACAGAAAGGCTATTTAGAATTATTAGGGCTTTGGCGGCCTTTGATCGGGGATGCACAGATGCGGCTTGCAAGGAACAGTGCGATGCATGGCATTTAACGTCGCCAACCCGCGTTTATGACATATCGTCATTTGTGAAATTAACCTGGAATACAGACCCCAATGACAGTGAAAAGCGTAACGCCCAATTATTTAATTGCGAAATGCCACCTAGCTGAAATGTAAAAAATGCTGCCGCCTGCTACTCCGCAATGTTCGAAATAGCGTCGTATGGGTTTCGCTGCCTTATCTTGAAACATCTGTACCACTTTCAATTTGCCGGTGGCACAAGGGCTTCCACTTTCTAAAACTACAGTGCAGGCTTTTAGTATCCCCGTCGTTGCGATATTCTCAACCTTTTGTGTACAGGTCATTTGTTTGTTTCTTGATTCGGACTAATTATTTGGGTTTTCAGTCCGTATCATCTCCTTAAGCGCTCCTTGCATTAAGGTAAAAACGCAGAGTTGAACTCATGGTCCCCCACAACAAGATCCCCTTTGCGTTGACGTCAACGAAATCACACGAACATTGCTCATTCGCTTTTCGATA
The DNA here is from genome assembly GCA_023969395.1 of Amblyomma maculatum. Classification (NCBI taxonomy): domain Eukaryota; kingdom Metazoa; phylum Arthropoda; class Arachnida; order Ixodida; family Ixodidae; genus Amblyomma; species Amblyomma maculatum. Next base: position 50,749 of record JAJIZL010038739.1, read on the forward strand.
CTAATTATTAAGCACGAGTTGGGATCCTCCATACAACGCTTAATGCACTATAGCCCCATACGTTGTTCAGGTTATCACAATACGCGACAATAATAATTTGTTGAAGAGATAAGGAGCACGAAACAAAGCTTGATCGGCGGGATTATCTTGCCATAATAAAAACACCATCATAAAAATAATTTTAGATTATACCTTTTATAGAATTAAATACCCCTCGTAAAGTATGACTATGCGCAGCCCTACTGGAGACCCTCAATGAAAACACTATTCGCGCTTAAAGCCTGTGGAGTTTGATGATGATAGCATTTTATAGCAGCCTTTGATCTTCCTTCATCGCTTCTTGCTATCATATCTATAATTCCAAGCCGATTAAAATTTCCCCTGAAGATATATGCCACCAATAAAAAGCAACTACTCTTTAAAAAAACCCTGAAATATATTGGAAATGCCTGATCAATACTTTACGGAAAAAATCGACCTTGCACAGCACATATTTACGACCGGTAACGAAGTAACCTGAAAAAGCTCTCTTATATTTATGCGCGAAACTATGTTCATTCATAGCAGCTATTGAAGAAACTCATTTGTTTATTTTTATCATAATTTCACGGTTAGCCTCGTATATTTTCCCCTGTGCGCAAAGTGTGCGTGCGCTGTACGATGTCAGTGCACGCTAAAATCTCTACGTGATCTAAATTTCTGGAGACCTCTAAAAAGGTGTCTTTCAAAGCAGCAGTCGCTTTGTAACCTTGAATCCAATGGACCAAAAAAGAGAAATATCGTCCACATTTTTTCCTTTTAAAGCAGTGATTTACCTCTCACAGTGTCTAAATCTAATGTCAACTGCCTCCTCTTAAAAAGTGCTTTATAAAAGAAACGTTATTTACAAAAGGCAACTGTAGTGCGTGGTGCGGTAAAATTTCGAGGTTACTGAGCCTTTGCGCCTACCACCCAAAGAATATAAAGATGGCGACAGCGCGTAATTTCTCGTCTTACATTCAAGCTGTTTCCCGGAAAATGTAGGCGAAACCATCTCCTCCAAATTTAGCTTTCAGCAAAAACAGTGGTTTTAGATGAGAGCAGTACATAAGCATTATAAATGGTCGTCCCCTTCACTGCACTGAAATAGCGAACGTGCAGCGTACTAATCATTATGCTGCTCGGAACAGCATTAGAGAAGTTACAAGTTCCTCCTGCAGCGCTGTAGGTTGAAACGCCTAGACATATTATGTTTTTGTTCGGAGCTGTTTTTACTACGCCAGCTTTCTCTTCGCGATTTCCTATGCAATGCGCCCTTCGCCTAGTACCGATGATCTCAACTTGGTACCAGTTATTGTTTCACCGCCGTACCAACTGCAGCGCCCATGCGCACGGCCGGACTCCCCCGCAACCCCAACTTGCCCTCCTTTGGGTGAAGCAGAGATGTAAAAGACATTAAATATATGAAATAAGATGTGACTTTGTTTGAGGCATCCTCGTGTTGTCTGTGCAGCACAAAACATTTTATGAACCAGTACATGCCGACGAGGCCTGAACAACTTTTAATGAGTGTTAAGCGAGAAGTGCAGTGCTGGATGTGCTCTAACATGAGCACATCAAGGATAATTCCTGCTTTTTACGGACTCTACATGGCATACAAGAGTCTGAAGCTGTTCTCATAAAAACCATGCTTTTATACTCTAAAAGAAACATAAGTATATATTACGTTTGCGTAGAAATAACACTATCACAAACCCCGCAAATGTATGCCACTTCAAAAAGAATGGTGAAAACATTCATAAAGAATATGCGTTTTATTGCCACAATTGTGAAAAAGTCTTGTTCGCATGTGGCGTGCCTTGAATGCAGATTTCTAATTTCTTTCTTTTATGCGTACTGGCTCCAGGACTATTCATTAATTACTTTCTGTTCTTTTTTTTTAGCTGGGGTGAGGACTGGGGCGAAAAAGGATACATCAGAATTTGACTAGATTACTTGTATTTTTCTCCCGAATTAAACCAGTACATTCCCTTGCTAAAAAGCCCTTAAGCCTAATAAAGCATGCTGAAAGGTCTATTCCATGCTTGTTATTACTTACGAACCAGCGTAGGCTCAGGAATAAATGTAGCTAATAAGTAGCAATCGTGTTAAGGCATAATGGAATGTATTAAAATATACGTTCTTGGTTTGTATTTCTGATTCAGGGCTCTATAGAGAGAAATAGAATCACAAAATTCATTCAGCCGCGCTATGCAGGATGCTTCGAGTTCTGTCCTCGTATGAGTTTTACCCGATTTTGCACGACGCTAGTTGGTGCACGTCGATATTGTGAACAGTGTGAAATCAGCAAACAATAAAATGCTGAGGTAAAATCCCATGAGCGCACCCACTGCAGGCCACTTCGAAAACAGTATCGAAAACTTTAATATCCTAACTTACCCGCTATTTCTCTAAACACGCACTCAATTCCGCTTGTAAGAACGTTTTCGGTCGGGTGGAGGGTGCACCACCTCTTTCGAGCATCACCTGCTTCTACAC
>JAJIZL010038744.1:3528-26576 GCA_023969395.1 Amblyomma maculatum
AGGAACTACAACTCAGACGGCAGAACGTGGCTTCTTGTCATTCCGCGCCACCTCCGCTCCGAGGTTTGTGCCCACCATCACACTGACCCTCAAAGCGCTCATGCCGGCGTCCTCAAAACCTATTATCGAATTCGTCAGAGGTACTACTGGCGGGGAATGTACAATTTCGTACGGCGCTACATTCGCTCTTGTACCGCCTGTCAAGAACGCAAGATTCCTCGCCACCCCGCTGGCCCTCTCCAGCCTTTACCTTGTCCAGCTCGCCCGTTTGATCGCGTGGGAATCGACCTTTATGGTCCGCTACCATGCACTGCCGCTGGTAATCGATGGGTCATCGTCGCAGTCGATCACCTGACCCGTTACGCCGAGACTGCTGCACTTTCCGCGGCGACAGCCCGAGAGGTAGCCCATTTTCTTCTACACCACTTCACTCTTCGACACGGCGCCCCTCGCGAGCTACTGAGTGACAATGATCGTGTCTTTCTTTCCGAAGTAGTTCAAGAGCTCCTGTCGTCTTGCAAATCGATACATCGGGCTACAACCGCGTATCACCCGCAAACAAACGGCCTCACGGAGCGCTTCAACCGTACGCTTGGGGACATGCTCGCAATGTATGTTACATCTGAATCGGGAAGCTCCAACTGGGACCAGGTACTGCCATTCGTAGCGTTCGCGTACAACACTGCCACCCAAGCAACAACTGGGTTTTCGCCCTTCTTTCTCTTATATGGCCGTGAACCATCTTGTACTCTGGACACAATTTTGCCATACCATCCAGATGCCTCTGAGTACAGTGCTTTGTCAGATATTGCACAGAAGGCCGAGGAATGCCGTCAGCTTGCTCGCACGTCTACCTCCAACACTCAAGGCTATCGCAAAGATCAGCATAATACCGATACCCCTGCTCCCACGTTCCTGGCCGACAGCTTCGTTTGGCTATGCGTTCCTGCCACCAACAAACTAGACACCAAATACCACGGACCTTATCGCGTCTTGGAACGCACATCCCCTGTGAACTACGTCATCGAGCCAGTCACCCCTTCTTCCGACCGCCGCCGTCGCGGCCGCGAGGTTGTCCACGTTAGCCGCCTCAAGCCATATTACAACCCTCTGGTCGTCTCTTCTCCCTGAGTCGCCAGGATGGCGACTTCTTCACGCGGGGGAAATGTAAAGAAGACAAAGAACAGAAAAACGCTGCGGCATCGCCATCACCATCGCTTGTCTCCGGCGCCCATCTCGCTCGCGCTGAAGCTGTGCCCTGCGGCTGGTAATTCGACCCTGCTGTGCCCGAAGTACTGCCAGTGCTAGACGTTCCAGCCAACCATTAAATCCACATTTCAATATATATATATATATATATATATATTGTCGACAGTGCCGAGTTGAGCATTTAGGATTTCTTTTACAATATAAAGACCTCATCTAAGTTTAAAGACAAAGCTTACGGTCCCAGTGGCGCTGCTGTCGCGAACCCGCGGTAGGCAAAAAGCACGGGAGTGGCCCTGTGGCCAAACTTGTCAAGTATATCATATTAGGCTGCAGGCACCTTTTTGGAAACTGAACTACCCATGTGCTCCGTTAGTAAGTATGTCGTGATCCTCAGCGGTGAGGGCCAAAAGCAATGCATGAAAACTCCACGCATACTGTCTGCAGCGCCCAAACCCGCACGCCCTACTAGGCAGCAAGTGTATTCATGGCGCACAAGCCTAAATTGCTATCTATTTGCTGTTTTCGGCCAGCCAATTAACCTCAGAGAGCTTTGAGAATTACAAAGCTTCGGATGTTCACAATAATGTTTACAAACACTTCGCAAATCTGAAGTATTCCGCTCAAAACGTCCATACATTTAACCCTATCGAATGATTCTTGACACTGAGCAGAAAACGAGTGTTGTGAGCATTTTACCCCCTGCTAGCGTCGAGGGGCGGTATGCCTACGCGGCTTCAAATAAGGGTGGCAATAACAGCAAGCATCGCGCCCTCGTACCATACGAATTTTCCTGTGCTTGCGTAGTTCGTTTAAATAACCACGCTGCGCTCCTGATCTGCTCCCCTTGTGTGCGGCTGTCTGCAATAACGTTCGCAATTTCACCGCGGGTAGTCACGCGTTCACGTTGCATTGCAATTATAAGCTGTATCAGCCGCGGGTTTAGTTCATGTTAAGATCCTGAGATAGTCCGAATTAAAAGCCCATAAATCACTCGGCGCTACTCCACTGCACAACTCGCATTCGAAATTATCCGCTGTGACTACAGCTATAATGCTCGTTATAACAAAAAGAAATGCAGCTGCGGCCGAGCATATCAGCGGCTGTCTTCCATCACGAAATGTAGAAAAATATTTTGAGCTAAACACGGCGGAGAACAGCCATGCAATATAACCACGGTGTAGCTCAATACAGATCGCTCGCGCAACAGCTCACTATACATATGGGCAACTAGCAAAGTGAAAACGTGTCCGAAGAATTGTTTACAGAGGTAAACGCTCCCCTGCATGCACCAACAAAGAAACAGGAGTGCTGTCGCACGTGCTCCAAAACAGTACCAAGGTCGCATAAGCTGTCAAACCGAAGGCTCGACGGCTCGAGTTATTCGCGTCATTTGACCACGTAGACCACTCTGGCGTAAAGGTGAACTAAGTGCATCTTTCCCGTAACACAGTGCTTGCAGCGAATTCGATGAGTCGCCGTTCATAGACCTCCCGCTTCCCGGCGGAGAACCACAGTTACGGCGACGTTAGTCAGCAAGAAACCTGTGCAAGCTTATTAAAGCTCCTTTCCTGAGCCTTTCAATACAAGCCACTGTGACGTAACTAGTCGGCATGGTGCTCTGTTTTTTTTTTTGCAGCGGCAGCAAACCGCCACGAAATTGAGGTAAGCAAACGCGACTGAAGCGTTGTTTTGCATACCACAAAAAGTCGCAAACGACAACAGCGCCACCGCAGATTCGTGACATAGCTAGACTGAAGGAGGCCTATATTCAGTGTAATAGAACTTCATTTTTGCATACGTGTATATTAACATTTTCTCTAAATTGAAACTAGAAAAATATTCGACATTTCTTGTGTATTTTATATTTAATTAAAAGTCGTTCTGCAACATATATGTGCTGAATCTTCTTTCGGTTATGTAAGCCCCGTATCAATATAAACGCCTTTATATATGTGAGTGTTGTTCCGTTGTTTACGTGGGGAGTGTACAGTGAATGCCCAATTTCACTGCCTGGAGCAGGAGCTTCAGCCAGGCTATGAAACTTTAGCTCCTACTGTATTGTCTCTATACACAGGGTAATGAAATAATTTCGAAACTTTTTGTCTAGTTTTTTTTTATTGTCTATTTTTTTTGTCTATTTATCTGCTGATTTTTAGTGCTGTTCGGAAGCAGCTTCCGGGGCTGTTACTCGGAGTTTTGAGCATCCATTTTCCCAAGTGCAGAAGCAAAATCATAGAAGCCGATCTAGAACAATACTGCCTCTCCAGCAATCGATAGTAGGTGTAAGCATGATATGGCTATGGGCATATAATATTGGATATAGCTGATATTGACCATGATATTGAAATTCGTCCAGTGCATAGCACACAACGCCCCTAACTTTTCTCCTGCCAACAAGGTAGCTCGCGCAGTCGTTCTTGTAGGTTTTTCTTGTGACGAAGCATCGCCTGCTACTGAGTGGTCTTGGGCAGGCAGTTGCGATGCGTGGCCGCCTTGTTACCTTCGTGAGCGGCCATGTAACGAAGGCGTTGTTAGCTAGGGCTAGCAGCGTTCTGCCATGGAGTGTACCTCGCGAAGCGTTTGCTTTCCATAAGACGCTTCCTACCTCTATGTTCTACAGACCCCATCTCTCGTTTTAACAGCAGTAGGAATAGCGGCTGGTAAATGAAGATTGGTGCAGGTACGTACGCTGTCGCAATGAGACCGTGGCCTGTCAATTACATAGGAGGAGCAGGACATACGGCTGCTCCCGAAGCGTCAATACAACCGCCTTTTAAAGAGAAACGCCATGTGCTAATGACGCAGCATAGTTCCAGACTCAATTCTAAATGCCGTAACGCTCTTCAAACTGTATTCTGCCGCCCCGACCGCCGGTGATGGACGGCGTTCTACGCGCGAGTCTGTGAAACTATGGCGCCATCCTTTGGGAGTGCGCGGCAGCCTGAAAGAGCGAACTAGTCCCATGAAGTCCAGTGGGGTGTCTGGATATTCCCGTTTTCTATACCTTGATGACGCAAATATTTGCCCGGATAGTAGCTCTCAGTTTGATTTTGACGTCCCTGAAAGCACGCTGTCAACGGGAACGAACGGTTGAGCGGGGGGGGGGGGGGGGGGGGGAGGGGATTTTACCTCCCCAAAGCGACTCAGGCTTTGAGAGACGCCGTATTGGAGGAGGACTCCGGAAATTTCGATCACCTGGGGTTCTTTAACGTGCACTGACATCGCAAAGCACACGGGCACCTTGTTTTTCGCCTTCAACGAAAAGCGGCCGCCTAGGCCGGAATTCGATCCCGTGCCATTGGGAACAGTAGTCGAGCGTGCTCACCACATTGCACGCGACAGGTTCTTTGCCTCCGAAGGCTCCCAGCAATCCCGCTATAACAGTCGCCATCGCGATGTGCACTACGCTCCAGGCTCTCTCGTTCTGACCTGGCTCCCATCACGCCGGGTGAGCTTGTGCGAAAAACTTCTACCACGCTACACGGGCCCCTACCGTATCTTGCGCCGAGTTACCGACATCACACACGAAATCGAACCTTTGAACCCGAAGTGGTCTGTACCTAGAGCTTCCGACATTGTGCACGTGGCACGACTCAAGCCGTATTATTCACGCCCTGCTTCGTTTACCTAAACATACCGGCACTGTGCTTTTGCGGCGGGGGTAATCTTATGTGGTGTACCATGAGGCATTCAGCAAGTGAAGAAAGAAGTGTCTGGGTGTGTGGGCGAAGACGACGCTTAGTGTTAAGTTGTGCGGCTAAGCGGTGCCCATCAATTTCAGAGTGGTGTAACCCATCGGTGCGTGATTTCCAATTGTAAAAATATTTTTCTCATTAACATTCCCTTAATACATTTCTTCATTTGGGCCCTGGTACGAGCATTGTTCCCGATGAATGCAGAGTCTACAACAAAATCATCTTTTTACGTACACTGCAGTGCCCACCAGCCACAGCTTATTGTACCCGGTCGTCAGCCTATGAGAACTTCACACGTTGCCACTGAAACCTTTGCCTTCATGCATGTGGCCCATGTATAAACCTTCGTCACATCGCTATTCAACATATTATGCCTACCTTTCATTACATCACGTCCTTCACTGAGTGTCCTTGCAATTCTTCATACACAATTTACTATGGCCTACTGGCGGCTATTTTCTTGCTTTAGCGAGGCTAATTTCTTCCTAATAAAAAAAAAAGAACTAGAAGTTAGTTAATATGACTTCTCTCCAATGTTAGTCACCACACTTTGGTTTCCTGGCAATACATAAATAATAAGTAATGCTCCGGCTCATCTAGTGTACCAAGCTATTGACATCTGCGATCTTATGGTATATGCCCTGGTCGAACCCTTCGACGTTATTCGAAGCCCTGGCCTATACACTCGCTACTAAGAAATCGTAGGGCAGGCTGAAAATATCATATTGGTAATTATACAGATCTGTCGATACTGTACCCTGCGAAAGCACGTACACTTCGCAGGATCCAGTGAAACGCCCTAACTACGGCGTCTCGACGCTTCCATTAGCCTTTACAACTTGACCCATTCTTTTGTAACTGCGATCTATATCCCACTCAAGAACCCTGCCTAAATGCATTCCAACATCACCAACTCAATTCATTGTCGCCTGGATATAACTGTTCATAGCTCCGCATTTTGTTCATCCGTTTCCTGGGAGGAAATGTAATATTGCAGCTTGCGCTTAAGTAGCGCACCCTCTAGCAGCTTTTTGTGATTCATTTTCACCGTGTATTTGTAACGTTGTGCATCTAGCTCACACCATGCGTAAAGCTAAGGTATGGAAATCGTACAATAAAATAAAAATGTTATAGCTAACACTGAAAAGAAATCGCCCTTCCCCAGAGTTATTAATTAGTTCGCCGGTGAGGATAGCGAATTTAGTGTTGTGGGGAGCTTTACACCCTAAAGACTAAGAGCAAGTTTCGGACGTTTTATGCTACAGAAAGCGCAAACCACATCTTTCTCTATCGTAATTTGAATTTTTACATCTTGCACGAGAAACTGATTTCTTTTTATGTCGGCGAGATGCAGAGAAGCTTGGACCTTAAATCTAATATTGAGATAGCTGCAGCCCCGATATTTGGAATCAATCGTTTCTACTAATCCGGTAGCAACAGTTCTCTCATAGAACTCTTAAAATAGAGTGCTTTTAGCAACTTTCGCTAGTTTGCATACATTCAAAATGAAGTCATTGTCCGTGGAATAGAACACGGTGCATTTATTTTCCGTGCACAAACGTGATGCACAATAAAACGTTTTCCAGAAAAACTTTTCAAGAGCTGCGAATATCATTCCATAAGGTTCATGGTACAAGCATTGCATGATTGAATTATACTGTACTGTAGAAGTGTTTGGGCGGTGGCCTAGGGACGTGGAGTCATTCGAAATCAATTTTTTCTAATAATTACCTACGCAATGTTGGATATGAACCTTTGACCACCCAGTTTCTCGCCATGTTCAATGAGCCGTGTCCCTTCTTGCTCCATGAGGATGCAGACTACGCACAACATCGGTATGGCTGTGGTAGTCTTCTAGAGCGTAGACAATCATTGTTTTGGAGAAGAATTTGGTGACAACTTCGGTGGCTTTCTCCATAGCTTTCTCTTGAATTATGGAGATGGAGGCTTTGACGAAGGACTTGCCCGTTTGCTTGAGAGCGTATTTGATATGCGGTGCAGCCACCTTGGCAACCCCCTTGATTTTCTTGCCGACCTTCTTCAGTGCAGCTTTTGTCTTGTTTCAGAAGTTGCGGAAGAAATACTCCTGTCTGTAACACAACACAATTAAAGGGACCCTTAAATTGAGCCTTAAGGACACGACCTGAGAGCAGTCTGTTGCCTTCCAGGGCACTTTCGCTTTGAGAAATTGATGTAGTCGCGCAGTTTGCAGAGCGAAACCCACTTCCAAACTTAAAACGCGGAAGCGCGACCTACCATTGAAACCACGCATCAAGTCTCGATGCAGGTCCGTCGGCCGCCGCATGGCGGTCTTTTTTACCTGTTTCTTCCGACACGTTTTATTTAACTCTTGATTGTGAGGAAAGCGGACAACAAATCAAGCTGTATATGCTATAGTGTAAAATCGGCATATTCTTGTTCATGCTTATTGGTTTCAAGACATCGAGAGCAGGGAGAACCATTCATTACACTTAAGTCTATGACTACATTGGAAAAACAAACTCTACAAGGTCAATCGTATATGACTCGCGATATATTAACAATGTTTATTCACAAAACTTCATGAGTTTACACAGGCAGAATCTCTCCGAGTTTCGTTGTCTGTTTCAAGAATCGAAGAAGAAATAAAGTGCTAAGTTGGCTGCAGTAGCAAACAACGTTTTTCTGCTAGTACACTGAATAATTTTCACGTCCCACTTTCTGTTTCTGCCCATAGTCTCGAAATAGCAACGTTCGATATCTAGCTTCTTCACTCCTATATAGTTACTAACAGACATTCGTACTTGAGATTACAACTTCTTGATATTTCTTTAGATTTCTACTAAAGATCATGTTCAAATGCATTCTATGATACTTTATTACGCTTACTATGATTTTAAAAAATTGTGTCATTACAAACATGGCTAAAATAATCAAGCTCAGCTCCTGTTTAAATAATTCTGAAATTCCTAACAAACTCTGAATTCATATTCGGATGTTAAAATAATGCGCCATGTTTCGAACATGTTTTACTTCGAAATGGTAGAAGATTAAAGCAATCCGAAAGCGTTTCGAGAAGTTATACTAATAAACAATTTTGAACAAATTTTTAGAACTGTTATGAATTTGCATAGGACACTGTAGTTCTAAAATATAGATTTAATATAGATTTTTGTAGCTTTAAGTATGTTTCAGCCTGATTTGAAATATAGATTTCAGTACCTATAGCTACTGAAATCAGATGTTGAGGACAATGGGATCGTAAGATGAAGACACTGCAGTTAGATTTGCAGCACAAACTCTATTTAAGTTCTTTTAAACGTATTGCTTTTTACTCAACCAAAAAGTTGTTTAAATGCTTCACCTCGCTCTCAAGTTGTGCGTCTTGTTGAAGCTCGTAGGCAACGTTTCGTAGAATATGTCCCACCAGTACGGCTTCATCAGCGGTGTATCCAGTCTTCAGCTCCAACGCTTCCTCCAATAGGCCCTCTTGCCCGAGAGTAGATTCCGCTGAAGCTAAAAGATGTGTATTTTTCACTGCAGAAAATTCACCCTATTGCTACAGGATCTTATTGGAACACGAAGGTTTTGGTGGAATCTAATACACTGGCTGTATTGTAAAAGCACACATGAAAAAAAAGCTCATTTCTAAATGGTTTTCTTTTCTTTAAAATTGTTCTCGAAAGTTTACTTGAGGCACGCGGCTATCCACTAGGAAATTATCTGCTTTGTTCGCTAACTAATTGTAAATTACCGGAAAAATGCATTTAAAGCACGTGCAGTTTGCGATGAACAATAACACCTCTAAACTAACTGCCTAGATGTTGGAGATCGTTTCTTGGCTCTAGAAATTTAAAATCTTGTGATTGTTTAAATTCGCCCAAACATTGCAAGCGGTAGTGTAATAAGAACAGCTGCACATGTGCACTAGGCTGTTTGTTAAACGTACTCTATATTTGCACAGAACGTTGGAAGTCATTCTGGGCATCACGTAAATGTTTTTTTTTTTTACAAAATTGCATACGGACGGTTTTCTTTCTGCAAACTCAACCTTAAAAATTATGAATGATTTTAAGAAGTAAATTATTATTCTGAGGCCTGAATATTTTATGATAACCTTAGTATTACTAAGTCTCGTTACTCTATAAATGACTTCATGTGAGCACGAAAGTCTGCCTCTGCCATTACTTTTGCACGCGTACTTTGCAAGGGTCGAATAGACTCTCTCTTCAGGCTATAAGTTTTCTCGACAAAACCTCAAAATTAGGTTTGCATTCGTGGAAAACGATATAATGCTTTGTTTTCAAAACAGCTTACTGCAGTTTTAGAAAACATTATTTGGATTTTATACAAGGCTAGCTGATCCCGGCAAAGCCACAACTATGGTTAAACCTTGATCTGGTTGCCCTGAAATTGTTGGTTTCCTACTGGAAAGCATAATAAATCGTCCAGACAACTCTGCATTCATATTGTTTGACTACCTAGCAGTGAAATGCCGGTCTAGTCCATGTAAACAACGTAACGGTATTTGTACGCTGCGTAATTAGTAAACTCTTTGCTGCCCAATCATGGCTTCACAGAGTAGCTTACACACATTTTGAGAATTTTGATTTAGTCAGGTTTGGTCGCTTAGGTTTCCAGGAGAGTTCAGTTGAAAGCGTCAGGAATGCCGCAAAAGATAGGCAGCACTAGCGTGAATTTACCAACAATATATTTCTAGTAGGTAATGCTCCCTTACTCTTGAGGGAAATTGTTGACGGTAACAGTGTCTGTCATTCCAATTCTCATTCGATTTCGAATGGAAAAGATCTCCGGTGCGACGTGGCTAAGGAAATACACTGCCTGACAAGGCCACGTCATCGTGATGACAGGCGGCCGCAAAGGCTAAAAAAAAAGTCAGCTGGCAGCATTTACATGATATGGCACCTCATTATATACAGAGACATAAAAAGAGATTCACAAGCATTGCGTTTATGTTAACAATAAACATTCTTTACCAATGTTATTCCACAACAGAAACTTACCAAAGGCAGCTGACACCGATACTGGTAGGTTAGACTTCATGTTTGACATACATTTATTTGTATTACTCGAATTGACATTTTGTATTTGCGAATCAAATGATGGCGTATGCACCATCCATGAGAATGGGGAAGTTAATAAATAATTATAAAATGCCATCGTAACTATCTAGACCATACTTTTTCAGAGCAACAGTGTGTCTATTCGTCGTTTACAAAATTTGTGTGCAGTTTTAGTGTTAGCTGTTGTTTCGATGACTTTTGTTTTATTTGTACGAGTGTAATGTTTCAAAACAAAGTAGTGTTTGTGTAGTTTGCTTATATATGGCGAACAATAATATCTATATAAAAGCCAGCAGCTGTAAGATGGCAGTAAGCTCCCCTATAGCCCACGAGGCCCCAGTTTGTGTCGCAAACAGAGAATTTAGATCTGCTTGTTTTTGTTAACAAAGTACGAGAAATGTAACCTATACGAAAGAGTATTAGGTGGTATTTGTTGCTTTATAGACATTGGGATATAACACTTCTTACTGATTAACATGCCATTTTTCCGGCAAAGATCAATACCTACCTGATCTACATGACCCTTCCGATAAACGATCTTAAACAAGTATCCCGACAAAGGAGTTGCGGCTGAGCGTTTTTAAACATAAGTTTTAGATCATCTTGTGCTTTTACACCTCTCGCACTAAAAAGGATGTATTTTGTCTTACTTGCATTTAATTTTATCTTTTTGTACCTAAACTATTTTCTGAAGCCCTTTAAAAATGTTTAGCCTTTCAAGCTTGTAAGGGTCTATCCGCTTTTATGCCAGCCAGGTATTTTCATGTCTATTCGCGCTGCCTCCGCTCTCTGTGTCTGTCCATTAACAATGATTTTTTTTAACATCAGCAGAGACCATTCTTTAAACTACTTGTACGAGAATCTGCACAAAAGGCCATAACACCAGCTGACGTGACTAGAAAATCACACTCACCTGTGGCGATAAATACACCGAGGACGCAGATGACAACATTAATAGAATTCATGGCTGCTGCGAAAAGAGACAGAACGTTTAGCAACAAATCTTCGCCATAAATTTGAAGTGGAATTCAAAACTGACATTTATGTTTTGGTATCCTCACGTAGCACTATTATACTCTTCCCAGTACGGCACTAGTTTATTCATAACTTTCGGAATGAAAAGTTCAGCCTGAGAAATAACAGAACATAAGCATTAAGGGTGTGGGGAAAACGAATACGCACCAAATATTCGGTGCACGTACTTTAAAATAAGGAAGAGTAATTGAAAACAGCCCTGTTTTTAGGTTCGTCGTCATTGCGAGATTTCAACGCAAAACACGAGGGGGTAGTTTTGCAAGCAAAACCCGTTGTTCTTTGGAGAATTATTCGCTATAACAACGCATTACATTGCGAAATAGACCTCGGTTAATCATACAAGTTCTTCAATGCGCGATTTAGTTTATGCTTCAGGTTCTTATTGTATAAATTCTAACCCACATTTTGGATGATCCACGCCTTCGGGCCGGCTGGGAACCTGTTATTTTGGTATTATGTTATTTGCGAGTATGTCCCTCAAAACAACGCAAGGATAGATCTAAGGTCGCTAAAAATCTGCTCATGCTAGCCCAGGTCTTTGTTCTGGAGACATTTTTTCATGGCAGAATATGAACGATGCATCTGCGTTAAAACATACGGCAGTGATCGCCTTGTGGTCATGATGATGAAATTGACCTGAAATTACAAAACGTGCAAAAATAGCATATGACGTAAAAGCGAGATCATCTCAATACTAAAACATTTCTTAGTAATTTTCTAGTGAAAATCAAGTGAACAAGTGGCCTCAATAAACCGTCTCTCTTAGTCTAAGTGGATGTGCACGTCAGAATAAACCTCCAACACCAAATTTGGGGGCTACAGCAGGTTGATTTCGATGTTGGCTCCGTAAATGGGAGACAGGCCTTTCGTAAACGTTATCAAAATGTAGCATAGTTCACAGAAAGAACAAAGGGGATAATTGTTTAATTTGTGGGGTTCTCAAGACATAAAACTACGCAGGACACAAGGACACCAACTAGCCTCTCATCACATACTTCTAGAATTCTGGCTACTATGTAGCAAAGTTGCTAGTAGCCTGGTTATCATTGCCACTCGATAGGTAAGGGAGCAAAAAGTTGTTCAAGAGAGCAAATTGCACGCAACTTTAGAGACGTTTTTGGATCTGCATTGGTGAAAACATAATACGATATAATATCAATCTTAACCTTATTTATGTTCTCTATATATGTCATATAGGTTACATTCAAATGCTAAATTAGCTCTCTTTCACAATGTTTAAGTTCCACAGAACAAAATAACTAATATATGAGCCCAACAGTGGGAACTAAACAAGCAGGATGGAACTAGCACTCCACAGTACAAGACTTGGACGAAACGGCTTTGATTCAAGACTCGTTGTGTGCTGCCATTTATATGTAGCAGCAAGTAGTCTGGTATCCTGCATACTTCTAGTGGAAAGGGTACAAACTCAGGTGTGAGAAAATATTGCTAATCAGCTGGTGATATAAGCATACGAAAGCTAGATCGAAGCCTGTTCAGCCTTTACGGCACGAGTACCATGATTTTAAGATTATCAGCTACTTTTATGTCCATGCAGTGAACGGTCAGCGCTTAGTAATCGATGCTCGTGTAGCATTCCGTTTATTGTTTTTTTTTATTGTTATTTGACTTGAAATCCAGGACACTAACTGAGCATGCAATACTTCTGGCGGCAGTATCGACGCCTGGAAATGTGGCCGCAGCAAGACGAATCTAATGTTTGTCTCTGTTGGTCAAATAGAAATTGCACATTTTCCTGTATCTTTCTGCCCTTACGTTGTTTGGCGTGTTCCAGCTACAGACCGTTATTTCTGCTATATTTTTGGATCACACGTTCCCGCATAAGGAATCAGCTACGAAACTGGTGTTGAGGTGCGATATCAACAGAAATTGCTACATTTTTAGTATCTCACCTGGAATCCACTCACCACGACTAAGGCGTCTGATAATCTCATATAAAAACAACAAATGAAGCGTCTCCTACACAAGTAACGTTGCCTTTTTTTCTAATGTACATTTTACAATTTTTTTCATAGATCACACATTCTAAACAGCCCCCCCCCCCTTTTTTACGTCATTACTTTTATCTAGGACTGCAGTCCTGTGCATACAAGGCTCGTGTGGCACTTTTCTGAGACCGATAATTCATCATCCTGTGTTCTTGAAGGTACGTCGAGCCAGGCTCACTGTGTAATTCTGGTGGCGATCACATGTCCCGCGCATGGTATAAGATACTGGTTTCTCAATGGGCTGTTTACTCCGAATAACTTTACATTCAACGAAGGGGAGCAGACTACAAAAATTTGGCGTTGAGACCAAGATATGCTGCCAATATTTCTGTTCGCGGTGTCATCGCTGAATTAAACGCAAAGTAAATCACGGTCCTCTCTTGAAGACTACAGGCTTGTAAAACGGTATATAGAGTAAAAATTATGTTCTATGTCACACCTCTGTAATTAAGAAAAAGGTAAAGTGTTGTTTGGGGTTGCGGGGCAATTTCGCAATTACTAATTCCTTTAAAGCTGCCTTTTTTCCAGGCTGTTTTCGTGTGATATATTCTGAGAAGCTGTGTGCTAGTTAACCTGTTGGACTTATGAATATTGTTACGGACTTGTTCTCAAACAGAGCCCGGAGGAAGAAAGAAGGAATAGGAAGAAGTGTGCGCGCCAGTTCGACCTTTGTCTTGTGGCACCTGTGTCGTTCCCGCTGGCCGTGTGTACCTAGCGTACTGAACCGACTAGAGCATCTCAGTCACGACGCTAAGGGCGTAACATTGTGGTGCAGGTGCCGGGGTACCGTTCCCTGGCGCTACACACAGCACCGGTACAACTGGAGCCTCGCCGGAGTCGTCGCCTTGCGGGCCTCGAACCGCAAACCAGCGCCATGCAATCGGCCGATGACCCGCAAGCAGCCCGTGGTGACGCGGTGATTCAGGCTGAAGACCGGCCTACGGGCGCAGCGAACAGTTCTTCGCATCACTATCGGGAGCCCCGGACTTTCGCGGAAGCGGCAGGTGAGGACGTTGACGAGTGGTTGACCCACTACCAACGGGTGAGCCGCTACAATCGATGGGACGCCGCTGCTAAGCTCGCAAACGTGGTTTTCTTCCTAACCCATACCGCTCTTGTTTGCTTCGAAAACCACGAAGACTCTCTTACCACCTGGGACCGTTTCTTTACTGAATTGCGGCAGTGCTTTGGCGACTGCCTTGCACGAAGGAAGCGAGCTGAACACACGCTTACGCATAGAGCTCAGCTACCTGGGGAAACATGCACAACTTACATAGAGGAGGTCCTGAAGCTATGCAAAACTGCAAGCGCTAATATGACCGAGGAAGATAAAGTAGGACATCTTCTGAAGGGCACCGCAGATGAGGTTTATAATTTTCTAATGGCCAAAGGTGACCTGAACACTGTCTGTGATGTAATTCGGCATGTTCGCACATTCGAGACATTGGACTCATCGCATAACGCCAAAATTTGGGCGGCTCGCCAACGTTCCATCTGTGACGAGCATTGAAGACAACTGCATGGACTTGTCGTTGACGATCCGGCAAATAGTTCGCGAGGAACTGCAGCGGTTTGAGCCCCCTGTACGGTCTCCGTCATCTTTGCCCTCTGACGTTGTCGGCGCTCGAGGGCCTACCTCCTTGCTCCCTTCGATGCCCGTTGTGAATTCTATCAATACGGCACACGCGGACGCTTGCTCCAACAGCCCGACACCAAGGTTCAATAGCCCTGGTCACCCGCCTCGCTACAACTCGCGCCCGACTAACTTCTTGTCGCACTGTGATCAGCACTATGAGTACCATCCTCAACCACCACCTGCTCGCTATTTCCGGCGTCCAACCCGAAGACCTGAAGATGAGTTTCGCTACCCAATGCACCCTGTCTCCTTGGAGCCCTCCAGGGAACAAGGTTTTCGTCGCACAGCCCCCGTGTGCCGACGCTGCGGCATTGAGGGGCACATAGCTCGATACTGCCGCAGCCGTCCACTCACCCGTTACGATCGGTCCATCCAAAATGTTCCGCCACGTAACCGTTTCTACGACTCTAATTGGCAATGGCCCCCATCTTCGTATGAATATCCCCAGACCAATGGACCGCGCAGCCAGCCACTCTCCTGCTTCCGAACGAAGTGTCTAACCACCACGTGCCTCTTCTGCGCGCCGCCGCTTTCCGTCACCACGGCCACGACGGCGGTCGGCATCGCCTTTGCCGGAAAACTAGCCAGCGCGGCCGCTGGAGGTCAGGTCGCTGGAGACTGTGCGCTGCCTGAAGAAATTCCTCCATCTGTTGTTATGTTAAAGAACACGGCCTATGTGCTTGTGGATGGTGTGGCGACAATGGCTTTAGTACACGATGTCACTAAGCGTAGAAGGCTGCGCTAGTTGGTTTCTAGTACAATTATGAGACATTCTTCCAGCGCTCAAAAACACATGGACGAAGGTAGAAGAAAAAGAGAGGTAAAGCGTCCGGCCTACGTGTTGCCTCTTCTACCTTCGTCCGTGTGTTTTTCGTGCGCTGGAAGAATGTCTCATAATAATACTAAAAACGATGCCAAACCAATCTCAGTTCAGGCGTTCAGTCATGTCCGACTCTTCGTGACCCTATGGACCATGTCACGCCACGCTTTCCGGTCTCTCACTATCTTCTTAACATCACATAGCTTCATCTGCAATGCCTCGAGAATGCCATCTAACCATCGCGTTCGCTGCCTACCCCTTCTCCGGCGACCCTCAACCTTTCCCAACATCAAATCTTTCTCCAGCGACTCCTCTCTTCTCATCAGATGACCAAAGTAGCTGAGCTTTAACTTTAGAATTTGACCCTCCAATGAGCAGTCAGGGTTTATGGTCGACAATATCGACTAAACCATGCCAAACAGTGTCTTCTTCACACTTTATCGGCTAAGTGGAAGTAAACTCCCCTAATTTTACCGAATAACGTATCCAACATATTCCGCCGAAAGTGCACCGTTGCCGTATTTAGGCATCCAACCGTCGCTAAAAGAATAGATATAAAAGACACTCTAACGTGTGAACAATAATGTGGTGCCTACGTATCTCCAAAAATGTTTACTCTAGGATGGGCATTTCCATGCAGAATATCGGCTACATACGAACTCCCTCGACTTCCTAGTAATTTGCGTCCAATCGCCCAGATTTAACCTCTCTGTAAACTCATCGAGCGCCTGCTGCATACCCGAATTAGTCACTACATTGAATACGTCAGTCCTGGATTTCATCCAGCTCAAGCCGGCTTCCGCCCTAACCTCGGAACGCATGACTGCCTTTGGCTTTTGCGAAAAATTCTGAATAGAGCTCATCGTAAAGCGCTATCTGACTATCTCCTGGCTGTCGATATGCACAAAGCCTTTGACAATGTTTGCCACGAGGTTATCCTGGAGGAACTCGCCAAACGCTGTCCTAGTACTCGTGCCCAAATCTGGATCCGCAATTTTTTAACATATAGACCCATTCAGCTACACGGCAAAGCTGCGGGATGGGTGCCCAAAACCTATTACTTGGATAGGGGTGCACCTCAGGGCTCATTCTCGGACTCATTTTGTTCAACTTGGCCATGACACGCGTCGTCGAGAATCTGGAAATCAGCACAAGCGCAAGATTCGCTACATATGCCGATAATATTACCGTCTGGACTGAGGCAGCGGATTACATAAACAAACATTCTATGGAGACTGAACTTCAGGCGGCCCTTCTTTGTCTTGAAGATACACTAACCAAAATTGGCCTTGAACTCGCACCACATAAAACAGAATTGATTAGTATCGACGGAAAACATAAAACCAACCCCAGTAAGCAGATCCATCTTCACATCGGAGGCAACACCATCACCTCCTTCAAATTGGCAAATCCGAATTCTTGGCCTGCCCATATCAAGCTGCAACAGTTCCCAGAACTAGGTTCATCAGCTACAACGCCTTTGGCCAGCACTGCTATATACTATTCGTCGTCTGTCCAACCGGCACGGCGGTGCGCGGCAACATGCCTGCCGTGCGATGGCTAGAGCAGCGGCGGTCGGAAAAATCCTCTATGGCACACCCGTCCTCCAACTGTCGAAGACTGACCTCCCTAAGGTCGAACGCCTTCATCGCGCAACACTACGCACTATTACCGATCTATCCAAGCACACTCCTATAGCCGAACTTGAGCGTTTGGCCGCTCTTCCACCGCTCACTACCATCGTTACCCAGTCACAGACGCGTCATCGAATACGTCTAGAGAACATTGTCCAGGGGCGTCGCCTGCTGGCCTGGGATGAACAGCATAACGACAAAACACCAGCCCTATATGCATCTCTTCCCCCTTGGGAAATGCCAGTAGCCACACGCCTCCATCGCCGACCTATAAACCGCGATTTTGTCATTCCCCGAGAGCTCCTCGCTGCCCATCACCGACAAGAGCGAATCCCTGATACGACTGACATATACACCGACGCATAGATTAGAAGCAAATTTGCATGTATGGCTTGGGTATGCGATGACAGCCCTTCCCTTTCAGGCACTTATGCCTGCCACCTAACTCAAGGTACCCCTCTTCGTGCTGAACTCCTCGCGATTTGGGGAGCCATGTCAGGAGTGCCTTGCACCGGAACTGGGTCAATACGTATTCTTACTGATTCCTTTGAAGCTTACAAGCAAATCGTTACTCCGGGTTCACAAGATGCAATCACGACGGCCATATAGCGCCTCCTTAAACGCCACCAACTCGCGACCAGAACTGTCGCTATTCACTGGACTCCAGGTCACTCAGACGGATCAGGAGGCAATGCGGCGGCACACGCCGCGGCTGCCTTGGCAGGTGGGATGTCCACATTTACTTCTCCACTCCCCTTGATTCATCCTTATTCGACCTTGGGCGGGCAACTCACCCCTTCTCTTGCCCTTATGCACTATACTCAGACCAGACTTCGTAGCCTCAGTCAGCATCGCATGCAAGTGGCAACACCAGACCCACCTTTTACGAGGAGAACCCACCTCACCCGAAGTCAAGAAGTCTTTTTGAATAAGCTCATCGCTCATGCGGCTTACACGCCACGTATTATGGCCCGCTGGCGTCAGTATACAGAGAAAATGATTACGTGCCCCCATTGTACGACTCTACCTCGCGGCGGGATATCTCATTTAATCTGGGATTGCCCTGCTTTTTCTATGGACACTACGAGATCAAACCCTACCGCCTGAACTACCGTTCCCTTCTAGAAACTGATGCTAACACACAGATGATATTTGCCAAGTATGGCTCGCGCAGTGGCTGGTCAGAGCAATGTGATTCGAGTGACGACCTAAACATGAAGATTCTGTCTACTCCCCTTTATCCCCATCCATGGCCATGAGCCTTCCCATTCAATAAAGGACCTTCAATCAATCATTCCTTTCAATGTTCTTCATCTGTGAAATGTTTTTTGACTAGTAATTTACGGCTAAACAAAGTAAATCTTGTGAAATCTAGCAAAACCTCTTAGAAAAACACTGAATTCCATCTGGGCTAAATTCACGACACACATCGGCCACTTTATAGGGGAAAGGGGGGGACTAAGCAACCTGCGTTGTTCATTTACTCCTGTTTTGTTCCATGCGCGCCCAAAAGTAGCCCTCGTCGTTCGCTTGAGACAAAATAAACGCGTTACCATATTCTGAGAGATTTTAAGCGTTACATGACCCTGCAGTAACACTTCTTACATTGGTGCTCTGGGCATAGAGGCATAGCCGAAGTAGGGACGCGTACCTCGAGTTGTGTCTGCAGTGCTGGGAGAAACATGCTTATAGCCGCAAGTAGGTCGCATGGAAAATTTCTAGGTGGGACTTTAAAATGCTGCTACTTTTTACTGGGCTGAATGCTACAGCACTGGGATTTAAAGAGCAGATGTCAGTGCAAATTACGAACATCGATGAGAGGCATCGTATTGATCAACATGTGCGCTCTTTTACGCTGCAGTTTTGTTTTATCAGTAACCTGCTTTACTGGCTACGTTCAGTTTCTCTGTCTTGTGACAAAACAACACAAAATAATGCAAAAATGATTTATTTAAGGTTGTGTTTTCAGTACACCTAATCGCAAATAGCGAGTTATATTAGTGCCTTTTGTCATCTCTATGAATTTCATAATGTGGAACTGAAAACATATGATGGTTGTACAGTGCTAAGAATCATATATATAATTTACATAGCACACTGCATCGCAGTGGAAGCTTTTCCAAAACCAGGCTGTATAACTTCTATCTTTCCTTGGCGCCGCATATGTTGACAAGGCTTATGTATACTTTATGAAGACTTGCCCTCCAACATATTCGAAATTCATTGCAAAATAATGGTCTGTACGAAGACACAATCACTTATATGATCACTCTGAGATATGCGAAGAGGTGTGCCCATATACGTTGGCAAGATGCGTTTCCTCAAAAACAAAATTCTGCTGCGGACCAATGATTTAGCAGCTAGGCAATGTTACCAGTTGCCACAGAATACTAATTCCCATTCTCACACACACACACATGCCATGTGACTGGCTTGTGTAGCTCTTTCGAAATAATTTTTTCAGTCACTCCTCCAACGAGTTATTGTTTGTGGCGCGTGTTCTGGGTTAGCAGTGCAATGACTGTGATACTGCATGCGATACTAGGACGTTCTGAAATATTGAAAACTTGATTGGCTGATAAGGCCATGCACCGACGCGAGTTACCAGACGGCGACGATTAAATTTTGTGTGCATTTCGTCAGCACGACTTTGCTTCGATCTGCGCTTGTATATTACTGGCGAGCGTGGCCACGCGTTCACGTGTTTGACCCAAGAGTCGATGACCCTGTACAACAGCTCATTGCCCCGGTAATGATTAATAGCGTTATGCGCAAAGCGGAGTGCATTTACATTTGGACTGCGCAGAATGTGTATCAATGCGTGCATTCGGTGCGCCAGTTGAACATTCATTTCCAAGTGCTTCCCCTGCGAAGCCTTCATGTCTTCAGGTGATAACAGCATGCGTTGTCATCTAGGACACGCTAATGTGTGGAGGCGACCAGGACGATATCATGTACCGCATGTGTGCCTATACATTAAGAATGAAGAAACGTCACGACATTCGCCAGTCTCACCATTGTATTGGCCACTGGAATTCCTAAGTGATATTTTGTCTCGGATAGACCTTGTAGAATGCCTGTCTAAGCATTTCCTCGCTTGCTCGGCTTTGCGAGTGCTTCAAACATACAACGGCCGGTGTTTATTATTTGAGCAGGCTTAAACATCTCCCTAAGAACATATTGTGCGAAAATCACTTTCTTTCCTTCGAGTCACAGACATCGTGTCTACCACCCTACTGATTTACTCTATCCAGCGGCTCCCGACATCCACATAACATCATCGGCAGCTCAAAGAACGCAGTGCAGCCATCCCAAGGAGTTAAATTTTCTGCATTTGTGTTAACTCATATCGACTGCAAAGCCTCAGCCATTCCGTCGAAACAGCTCGTACTCTTGCGCTCTGTCTACACTTATAATCGGTGAATACCACTCAGTGAAAACCTCTGCCGCAATATGACAGGTGATGTGCACTCCAGGCAATAAAATGATCTAAAGCAAAGACTTCTTCAGAGTAATATAACACTTTTCGCCATACGAGAGACAACGCCGTTGCGAAGACACCAGCAATTATATGATCAGTCTGAGGTACGCGAAGAGGTGTGACCTGACTTTTTGATTTGGTTCGTGAATTCAGTATTTAGACTATCTTCTTATTTTTGTTTCGCTCTGCAACATGTGTGTGTTATGACGCATATTTTTGGAGGGTTCTTTGAAATCATCGATAACGAAGGCTCTTTTGCCCAAGCATTTTTTTCAAGTTTGCTCAAAGCTCAGCCGCTCCATCATCGGCATTATTAATCTCTCACTTTCAGATACTTTATAAAAATTCAGCCCTCTAAAATCCACCACTATAAACGTTTTGTGCTTACGAAAAGTGCGCCCTTACAAGAACAAAGTTGACTACCGACCAGGTTTGAGGAGAAGGAGTTTACCTTACACCAACCGGGTTTAGTGTGTTCTGTACAATGTTCATAACAACAAATTTCGTAATTGTTGGGTCATGAACAGATTTAACCAGCTACGGTTTATCGTTGTTACGAGAGGATCTATTGATTTTACATGTCAGATTAGGTTGAACAGGGGCCAGTTTAACGCTTCCAGAAGTTATGCCTGAAATAGTGCAGGTAATACAAGCTACCAAGGTTAGGAAAACAGGAAATACGGGAGGTGGGCAGGCCACGCTTTTAATCGGTGTTTTCACTGTAGTAATAAACCTTCAAAAAAGCGAATATAGCGTAGCTTAGAAGACGAAAGACCACGAAAAAAGGTAGCTTAAATTTTGTCATCAACACGCAAACACTACTCGAGCGTAAATGAAACCATGCTAACCTTAGAAATAAGCACTAATTATGCCAAGCAGCCGACGTATTGCGTGAAGTAATTATGGTAAATACACTATTTTTATCTGCTACATGAAAAGGCCAATGGAAAGATAGCAGCAAGAAATGAACTTTACAGCACAATTAAAATAAAAGAAACGTAGCTTGTTTCGCACGAATTGTTGCGTTTCCTTTGATGTTTAAGTTTCTCATCACAACCAACTGAACAGTTCTTCATTCAGCGTTTCCTTGAGCGTTTCAACCAGTTAAAAGCTCTGTCAAATTCTAAATATCGACGTCGTCGCTGCTCTTTTTACCTCGTGTGAAGGTTATAGGTGCAGTATAAACAACTATTTTACGACACAAATGTTTACGACAGAAATTTCCAGGTCGGAATGAGGGGCGGGGTACTATAAATTTTTATAAAATCCTTCCCAATTTTTAGTAGGAAAGTCGGAATTTTTACGGCTGTTTTCGAATAATGGCGACAACTTTACCCGACAAATATAATGACGTCTGTCTGGAATCCTGTTACATTTTCACATGGTAGTACACAATACGAAAGAGATCGCGCACATTCGAATCAGCAGCCAGCTAGAAGGTTTTAGTGCTGTCTTTATCCACTCTGTGCCCAGTTAGGGAAAGGGATGAGCTGTCCTTGCGGGAATAAGTTGAAACAACACCGGAAACATGCGTTTGAAGCAAAGGAGTTCAAGAAATACTGGAAACAGGTGTGCAAGAGAGTCAAAGTGGACAATTCACATTATTTGCATTGCTATTCGCAGCCTTTGAGACAGTGTTTCTTCCTTATATGTTAACTAATCTTTCCTACGAATAGTCTAGACGGTTGGGAATGTGAACACAATGATTTTGTCACTGTAAAATTCTTTTTTAAACGCCAGATCTTTCCCCTTCTAAATATTTATCTTTCTTCCGCGATAATCTGCAAAGGATTATACGAAAATTAAACTACAAGAGGTGACATGGAATGAGCCCTACATTCGTGGAGTCCGACTAATGGCCGACACAACCAAGCATAGAATGAGGAACTCATTTATGTGAACGCAATCGTCTGAACCTATTGCACGCACCTCTATGGCCAGCACGGAAGACTTGACCACACACGAAACTGACGACGAACCGGAAGGCTCATGACCTTCCATTGACAGGACCCGCTACATATTAACACAAACGGAGATCGTAGAACCAACACCAGCGGAACAACACGCAACCACTAACATGCAAATACACTGCAGTACCTTCACGCAGACACCCACACGTTCTAGGAAAGACACCAACTGTCAGGCAGACGCTGACATGGACTTCACCGCGAACAGCAGCCCTAAGGCTTCCACTCCTAAACAACTAACGTATGTCAGGAAGTGAACAAGTGGAAATAACTAGGAACTAGTGCCACAATTTCCCAGCAACAATGTTCTTTTCTTGTTGCTAGAAAATTGAGTTCAGAACTACATTTAAATTTAATATCTTATAGTCGTATAAGGGTTTAAGGTTATGCATTTCGGCATCGCAACGAAAGATAATTTTGCTAACAATAAGAGGATCTAGAATAAACATGGTTATGTATGTATGTATGTATGTATGTATGTATGTATGTATGTATGTAT
>JAJIZL010038744.1:26586-47512 GCA_023969395.1 Amblyomma maculatum
TATGTATGTATGTATGTATGTATGTATGTATGTATGTATGTATGTATGTATAACTTTATTAGGGAGCCGGCAAACGACGGGTTAAAGCGTCGTGACGCTGGCCAAGCGTCTACTTTGTATTTGTGTTGGCTCAGTGATGAATTGCGTCAGGTGATGAAAAACTATAACATCAACAAAATGTTACCAAAGCTTCGTACAGAATCGCAAAGCTTCTTGCTCCCGTTGATAGACAGAGTGCTCGGGTCGCCGCAAAGAATTAAATTCCAGGGATGAGTTCTAGAGCTAAATAATTCTTTAAGGTTTAAAAAAAGAATTGCCTTAGCTCGGCTGTCTGTAAAACACTGCCTCAACGAGTGAGGGCGTGACGAAAAAGCTATATATTTATGTGTTTCATGCCAGGAATGTTACTGAGCCTTTCTAAACAAAGCGTTTCTCAAACGACAATCGCGATACTATGCCCCCGGTAGTTCCCATCTGCGTGCTGAGTATTATAACCTGGCGCTGCGTTTCTATGACGCCAAGTCGAGGTCATTATCCTTTCATGTAGTTTGCACATCAGAGTAATTCTTCCAAATCTTCTGAGTTATTCCAAATTCTACTTGCATTAACGTTCAGGCAACAGAGTGTTTTCTGTTAATGACTTCATTTCATTGCTACGGGCAGTCGCTGGACTTTATAAAAGGAACTCTATTATTTTCATTATCATCCCAATCTAACCGATCGCCATCAATTTCAATTTAGTCATCGACCAACATGTGATTTTCGCAATTTTTTCGGAATATTTATGTCCTCTGACAAGCACCTGAGGTTCCAGTTTTGGTGGGCTGCAAATTCTTTCCAGATCGAAACATCCTTCCCTTTAAGCTTGCCACAGCTTTTCAATATGGCCATTTTTTCACGGTGAATAAGCGGCATTATAACTACGGGTGAGTGTTTTTTGAGCTGCTTGCGGCCTACTCTCCAAAAACGCTCAGCCGAAGAAATGTTCAAGGCAATGTTGTTTCCCAGGAGGCAGTCGTCTACCGTTTCATTGTTCACCTCTAGCATACCAAACAAAATAATATTGTTTTACTGGATCGATCTTATAGTTCTGGTAACACAATTTCTACAATATGAATGATTCTTTCCATCTTAAATACATATGATTTAACTAAATAATAGCTGATGTGGCACCCTCAACAACATGAATCGGCGATTAGATCTCGTCGACTCTGTTTTGAATGCTTTTTGGTCCACCTAGAAAATTAGTAAGCACGTCCTTTTTGAGGAAAGCAGTGTGCAGTTCAACGTTCCTACGCATTAGTACGGATTGAGAAAGAGGGATAACACTCACGCGTTATATTCAATGCCTCTGTGAGCACGTCATTTGGAAAACCAATAGTGCCTTCTATTTCACAGAATAAGCTTCATTATTCACCGCTATGAGTAATAGGATTGGACTTAGCCTCACGACGACAAGAGGCCAGCCGAAGCGTCCACTGAGCTGTCTTAACCAGGTGGGCTCTTTAAATCGGTCAATCAGGTCGATAATCCTCGCTTGGGTGATGTCCAGTAGCATATGAAGTGCGCCGGTGTTGTATCTGCAATGTTGTGCTGTAGTGGGCGAGACCGTAATCGGGCGCTCTGGATCTTGCATAGCGCCGAGCGTCCCCGTCGAACCAAGAGGAAACTGCATGAAGAACAGGAATGGATTTAGTCCTTCCTGGCAGGAGGTCAGCTGACGTGTTCGCAGTTGAGGCAGACGAATTTTCTTCCATTCATTAGGAACAGTGCCGTCAATACATGGCTTGTTAAAAGGGTGCAGAGGAGCCACCAAGCCTTTGCCGAGTTTGGCGAGTGAGGAGTTCTGGGCGAAATGAGGCCCTGGCAATGATTATACTCTTCAGCAAGCTAGAGCAGCGTCATTTTGCGACATGGAAAATATGAGGTGTGATAGTGAATTTCATGTGGGTGAAACATCGCTGCTCTGCGTTGTTGTATGTTCGGTGGAAATCTTATCTCTGCGCAGATGTCTTTTGCTACCTGGATCTTGCCGAATCTTTGGTAAAGTACCAGGAATTTATTTGGCGCCTTTTATAGTGATGTTCATAGGCCTCGAACCAATTCCCAAACTAGTAACAAAGGCGTCCGAAGAACCTGTATTTTGTAAAATTACCCTTAGCGATGTGTCTTCCGGGCTTAAATTCTGCGCTGAATATTCTTCAATAGATGTACTGCACCGCTAAGATCTAGGTGGTACTTTGTGTGTCAGTATAACACACTGTCCTCCGCCTTAGTGCTTGCAGTCGTTCCGATTCGATATCAAAATATGTGTAGTTTGCACTTCGATAGCGGATCATGTTGTAAAGCTCAGGGTCTCATTGATTTTGTTGAAGACCTACGCAGAAGCTTTCTTTTCAAGCAATCTCCCTAGTGCTTCCTGTTTAATAAATGCGCGACATAGGGGTTACTGACACGGCTGTGGTTGGTCAGTATGCTCAGATGGGTAGAGATATGGTCGATGCAAGGGATTTCTACGTACGAATTTCAGCAGGCATGTCTTATAAGGCATCGCCAAACGAATATCAGCTTCAGGCAGCTGCAATAGTTTTCCTTTCAATATCAGTCGAGGTTCCGCCATTACGGCAATAAAGAATATCGTCAGTAGTGAAAGACAACGCCTCCTCACATAACGGTATGGTGAGAATTGAAGTCACCTTTACTTATTTTTAGACCAGATGTGATTGGTATCTAACCACTGAATGAATCGGCGGAGAAGCGAATTGGTGGCGCTAAGTGCACAGCAGTACGTGTAAACCTGAGGTTGCGAATCTTCACTGTCAAGCAAATGAATTGGTTGGCATCATTGGGAAAGCCAAACACAAATGTATGTTCAGGTAGAATATAGAAAATACCTTTGCTGATTCTCTTACATGCTGGTTATTAACACGCTTCTTAACCGGATGTGAGCAAATATTCTGGTATATTTGCTTTCCAAACAAAAATGGACAAGGGACGTATGTAGACATAGTGCATAATATATGAAATTCCGGACTGCAGCAACACTACACTACACTACTACCTGTTAGATTTAGGCATTGGTATATTATATCTTGAAGTTGGTGTGCACTGTAGTTGCATTGAGAGCTCCAATTTTACCGTAATATGTACCGCCACTCCCTCTCACCAATGACAGATGAGCACTTAACCGTACGTGGCCGAGCTCATCTCAGATTTGCCCTGCAAAATCTCTACATGCCTCCACACTGCCCTGTTCTTACCCCTCGTACTACGGAGACAGGTATTTCCGAACTGAATGAGGCGGTCACATTAGCTGACCGGTTCTGCACTCTAGCTAAAACTCTGAAACTTTCTATTCTGGATGTCATACCAAAGCACGCCTTACTCCGGAGCCTGCCTTACCGCTATAAGGCGCAACATCATTGTTTAATTAGTACACACTATTCGAAGAGTACCTTACGACTAGAAATTCCTGCCCCGCCATTGTTATGGCCCCACAATATGGAATAGCTTCAGCATATTGCAAAAACTTTAAGTAGTTACTGCTACATCTAGTATGGTAATCAAGCATTATGGTGTCGCAGCGCTGCCAGACAAGGACAAAAAGGACTAGGGACACACACAACAGCGCCGACTGCGCTGTGTCCCTAGTCCTTTTTATCCTTGTATGCAAGCGCTGCGACACCATAATGCTTGACAACGACCACCAACTAGCCCAGCAGCACACCCTACATAGTATGGGTAAAATAATTGAACGGGTGTTGTTGGACCTTTTTCAATACCATGTGGTAGCCACGTCGTTCCGTTATTCGCTCTCGCCGCAAGAACCTGCATTAGAACTCTCCTCTTCTACTGCATACCTCTCTCTTCTCGTCCCTTTCTAAAGTCAATGACGTAGTCAGAGAGGACATTAAAAAAGCATTTGATAATACATTCGGCGATCATATCCGTCACTATTTGGCTATGTTCAAGAAATAGGTTTTTAATCAACCCTCATCCCGTAAGGCTTAACGTCATAAAAGGTTGCGCTCTCCCTTCCCACATATCAGGCAACAATTGTCTCGTTTTCTCTCTTGTTCTTTCGTCGGCCATTTTCAGCGTTTCGAGAAACCTCCGGCGGACGGGCGCACAGACAGGTGGAGAGAAGGAATGATGTATTATATGAACGCCCGTTTTGAAATGGGGTAGTGGTATGCAGTTGCTGTGAAGTCAGGTATCATATTTCCTAAATACTGTATAAATGATTTGGTTTGGTTTGTGGAGTTTAACGCCAAAGAATGAGTAAGGCAACGAGGAACTGCTGTAATGGCAGGCTCCGGAAATTTCGACCCCAATAGGCTCTATACCTTGCACTGATATCACACAACAGACGGGCGCCTTGCTTTTAACTTCCTTTTAAAGGTAGGCGCCCAGATCGTGAATCGTTTCGCATTCTAGGGCACAGCAGTGGAATTCCCTAACTACTGCACTTTCCACACCCTCCTCCCCCAAAGTGGCGGTCTTGGTTAGCATCTGACCAGCTCAATGATCAGTTCGCCTTGGTGACCCTGGCCCAGGACATTCTTGACGCTTAGTAATCCGTAAGTTATTTCCTTCTCCTCCTCCACTACACTTCCGCGGCGGAGCGAAATTGCATAAAACGGTCCATTATTAGGTCGGTTTGTTCAGTACATTTTATTTATACAAGAGTGTCACCTCTCTTCTTTTCAACCATCAATTTTCATACGCTCTTTGCTAACTTCCATCTGAGATTCATTCACATCACAACTATTAAGTGTAAGCGATACTGCCCCATGGAGAGTGGATGTGCCTGCATTGACATATGGATGATAAATGTCACGTTCTATTATAACATGTTAAATTGTTTTCATGAATTTACCTTGTTACACTTGTGTCAAGTTTATGTTATAATTATTTTTGTAGCTAGTTGTACCAAGGCATTCTCATATAGGTTGAGAGATTAGGGCGCTGCTTCTTGATTTTACATAGAGTGATCCCTTCCCGATCTACCCATTCCATCATAGTCCTAGTTCTACACTTTCTTTTCCGTTGAATAATTAGCTCTTTCACATTTGTCATTTGCAGTTCCTAATTCTTCCGTCGTAACAGATTAGCTTCCCAATTATGGTTTAACGCTTTACTATTATCTTATGGCGATTTCCACTGGTCGATCGGAGCTGGCCGCCCGAGCCGACCTAAAGCGCTACAGAGCGAATCAGCCTTGGCCGACCAGCGGAACGTGTAGAGTGCGCGGCGGAAGTAAAGCTGAGCCGGTTTCAAAAGTTGTAGCCGCATCCCAGTGCTAAAATGTTTGCGGTCGATAAATAGGCAGGAGTGCGGCCCTCAACAACTTGCTTTCTCATTTTTTTAACTGCAGACGTTTTTCGATAGACGCACTTCTACATATTCGCGCTAAAAAACGGTGACATCCAGCGTCCTCTGCCGATGTCGCTGAAACGGTCAAAAACAGCCAAAAGAATCCAGCAGCATCCAGAAGTGACCGCGTCAGCGACTAGGACTTCCGACGAGATCCGACTTCGGTCGGCGGATCGAGCTGGAGCGTCCCGATCGCTGCCCCAAACGACCAGCGGAATACGCACAACCTATCTTGGTCGCCCAGTGGAAGTCGAAATCGTCTTCCCGGAGCAAGAAAACGTGCTCCTTAGCGACCAGTGGAATTCGCCATTAGTTACCCAATTATTATTGTATAGTTTACCCTGGCGCTCTTCATATATTACTTACTTCAACTTCTCGTGATTTGCACCTTATCCAGCCGATTTTTCCCATTGCCACCTCATATGTGGTTTTGATGTCGGCATTTAGTGCTAATTATCCAACATTTCTTTAATTTATAACTAATCTCGACTCAGGCTTTCGCATCACAATGCATGCCATTTTCCCCAAAACTAAGCCCTGTCACTATTACTACTATTAAAATACCTCTCAGTACCTCATACTTGACTTCAAACCGGAACTCCTTATGATTCATTATCTCGGTATATTATTCGCTTTCTTATCATAGCAGACTGTCTGTGCTCTTGCATTTATATCTGTCCTTCATTTACCCGTCGCCGCCAATAATCTACATTCCGCCTCTCCTGGACATTTCACGATCTTGTATTTAAGCATCTGAGTGGCTGACACCTTCAAAAATTATAAATCCCGACCTAAACGAGCTAATACGGAAGTCTGCAACACGAACTTTGACCCCACACACTTACACAGAGTTTGTCAATATCTCTGGCTATCTTCGAACAGAAGAAAATGGCCACTCTGCAATAAAACTGGGCGAAGAGGCTGTATGACCTTTCTGCCTAATATATGCGACCAAATAAAAACGTAAATTACTTTCTGCCGCCTTTGTATCAATATTTAGGCGTATACAGCCCGAACAGCAGTGGTGATAAAGAACAATCTTGAATACATCACTTCCAAGAGTGGAATCACGCACGGACACAGAGAGACATCAGTGGATACACAAGCGCTAACTTCAAATTCCTCTGACCGCCAGAAGAGAACAACATACATAGAAACGAAGAAACAAAAATCATAGCAACAGGTCACATATGCCACATAATAAATTACAAAATAAAACACAAAAATGACAGGAAATAACTAAAATATATATGAAAGCAAAAACATAAAAGCAAGAACTTAAACAGAGAGCAAAAAACACGCATACAC
This sequence comes from Amblyomma maculatum, assembly GCA_023969395.1. Lineage (NCBI taxonomy): Eukaryota > Metazoa > Arthropoda > Arachnida > Ixodida > Ixodidae > Amblyomma > Amblyomma maculatum. The sequence goes on from JAJIZL010038744.1 coordinate 33,271, forward strand.
GCTCCAAACTAGCACCAACGTGTCTCAAGCCAACAAACTTCATGTGTCCATTCCAAGATTCGAATAAAGAACACGCACCAGGTTCGCATCATACATTTACCAGCCGAAGTAGGGAGTCGTTAAACAATCCAGTTCCTTATACAACATCACCACTGAAGGACGACTGATGCTAGTGTCACCATACATCTCAACAAATTATGCTTCCATAATTTCTCTAAGTACTTGATGTGAGAAAAGAATAACGGTGCTCTCAAAAGTAGGATTCCATTCACAAGAACAACAACGCTGCATCGTTGATAATACAGTAGAACCATTATCACAAGAATTGGAGCATTCTTGAAGTCTCTTGTTGGCGCATTGCCCGGTCTGGCTAATATACACACCACGACAAAAAAACGGCGATGTATATAAAACACCAGTTTTTCATAGAATGAACTTTGTACGATGTTTAACGTGACATGCACCATATTAGATTTGTGGAGCAGTCTCTGTTCTCTGCTGCTGCCCCCATTTTATATTCAATTTTAGCGGTGCTCAGAAAAAAACCTTAACACCATAATTGCTTCCTATTTTCTTTAAACCATGTGACAGTTTATGCACATATGGAACAACAGCTTCCCTATGCCCTTTCCTACCATCCTCTTTATCACAATCTCTAGATGTAAGATGGTCTGGGTAACCACTCTTCTTTATTCTACTCACATGCTGCGTCAAACTAATACTAATCATGTGAGCACATGTTTTAAAAACCGCTGGCGGAGAGCGTGCCACCACTACGCCATTCTTAGCCATCTTTGAGTGCAGTGGTAAAGGTTTGGGTCTAGTAAAGGTTTCATAGTCCATGGTTTATGCTGCGAACCCACATGATCAGTACTAGTGTGCAAACATAGACCCAGGCATTGTAAACTGCCGTCCTCGGAAATTTTATAGTGAATTTCGAGCCGCTCCCTTGTTGCCAGATTAATTAATATTTTCCCGATATATAAGGTGGAAATCAGGTGCCTCCAGAATTACCAGGTAATCATCTTCATATTGAAAATATGAAGGAAAAGCCAAGGGAATTCTCATTAATAGCTTTATCTACAAAGATCAATAATGCAGTTATGTGCTATGATTGTTTTCTCGGCGTCCTATATATTTTAGTAGTATCTGTGGGCAGCAGCAGAGAACTTAGACCGGCTAGCTAGGCCAATAAGGTGCATGCCACGTTAAACATTGCCCAAATTTTATTTCTTGCAAAGTTGGTGTTGTATATAAGTTGCCGCTTCCTTATAGTGGTGCGTATATTGGCCAGGCCGAGCCATACATTAACAAAAACCCTCAAGAAAGCTCCAATTCTTGTGATAACGAATATATTGCATCTTCGATTGATCTTGTTAAGCATCACCATTCTTGTGAATATAAACCTATTTTAAGAGCACCGTAATTAGTGAAGATTTTTTATGCAGATGTATGATGACACTTGCATCACTTGTAGATTAGTGGTGGTGTCGAAGAAGGAACTGAATTTTGTAAGGACCAGATGTGTGGACTGATATAAGTTTTTTATTGCATACCTCTTTGGCGCCCGTTCACGCGTTTGGCTTCGTCGTCGGTGTCGGCCTTGTAACCTGATATCTCGTCGGCTGTGAAGTCATGACAGGATGTGACGTCATCATGATATCACATTCAGAAATGTCTAATAACCGGAAGTGATAATCATGACAATCCGTCATGATGACATGACATTGTATGACGTCCCCAGGAGATTCAAGCATATAGAGCTTATTCACGTGACGTCATTGCGGCTTCACTGGCCACCATGGCACGCACAACGCAACATCGGAGAGGGGGAAAAGAGAGAAAGAGAGCCTACGGCGAATCATGACACGGCGTCGGTGAAATCCCAGCTCAGGGCCCGTATTCCGAGTTTGCGTCGTTATCGAATGTGTCGCTATCTCACCGACCTCGAGTCATCTGATTGGCGGAAAAGCCAGGATATGATGTTGCCACCTTTTCCGTTTTCGTGGTGGCAACATACGGTTCCGGTGTTTCGACCAATCAGGTGACTTGAGGTCACGTGAGAAAGCGACACCGATAACGCCGCAAACTCGGAATACGGGCCCTGGTTGGACGGTGTTACAAACGGTGTCTCAAGTGTCCGCGACAAATGAACGGCGCGCAGCAAGGAGGAGGGCTGGTAGATCGGCGCTGACGCGTCGGAAACATTTTTTTGTATGCTCTTAGTTCCGAACCGCCCAACGTTATGGCGTCTCCAAAATACAGGGTTGCCACAACTGTCGCCAGCTAAAGCTGATAGTGAATGTCTATAGACCAACACCGTGTTTACAAACAAAGGGGGCGCTCGCAGCACCACAGCCGACTGGGGGTGAAAAATAGTGTTAGCGTCCATAGGAATACATGGAACCGAAATATTCCAAAACAGTTTTCTCATTTCACGAGGCACCTGTGATGTCGTTATCCGATACATAGCAACTATGAACATCCTAGAATAGATCGTCAAAATGTAGAATCTCATTACCGAGGCGAAGTATTTTTAAAACACCGCGAAACATGTTGGGGTGCGAGTTGGGAGGGCGACCCGTAGAAATACATGTAAACACAACTTACCGGAACATTTTTCTCATTTCGCAGAGCATCAGAAGTGGTCGCCGGTCGTTAAACGTTGATCAGCGCATTGAAGAAGTGTGTGATAAAGTATGGTGCGTCATTGCGGAGGCAGTCTACTTTTAAAACTCCCTGAATAACATGTGTGATGAATCCAGTCACCGCCAAAAAGCAAGCTGGTGGTGGTGGTGGTAATAACTTTATTAAAACAGAGGAGTTTGGGGCATGCATGCCCCTGGGCCCCCGCACGGCCCCACTACACTCAAACGTTCATGTTTCTATGGTTCATGACGTCGGCAGCCCAGTCTGTGGCGATCTTCTGCCGAACCGGGTCCTCAGAGTGCAGCAGGGTCTCCCAGTCCTCCCAGGTGGTAAGGTGCTCTAGACCCCGCGGGGGAGGATCCGCCGCGCATTGGAACAGGATGTGGGCGAGGGTGGCAATGGAGTTGTTGCAAAGGGTGCAGGAGGGATTGGTGAGGGTGTGGTGGTAGCGAGACGCACTATAAGGGGACGGGAGGGTGCGCGTTTGTAGTCGTCGCCAGAGCGTCTGGTGGTAGTTGTCTAAAGATGGGTGAGGTGGAGGATAGAGTGGTCGCTCGGCCCGATAGGCCTGCGTTAGCTCACTGAATGAGTGCATGCGATCACGCATGAATCCCGGATCGGAGGCCGCCGGCGCCCGGTTTAAAGAACCTCGGGCTAACGCATTGGCGGCCTCGTTACCGGGATTCCCGGAGTGCGCAGACACCCATATCAGCTCCACATAGCGGGGTGGGTTGGCGGCGGGCGAGCTCAGTATACTGAATGCAGAAATGTGAACTCTACAACGCGCAAAATTTAGTAGCGCCGTTTTTGAGTCGGAAATTATGTAGCGTGCTTCTGTGTGTGCAAGCGCGTAGGCGATGGCTGCTTCCTCGGCTGCCTCCGAGGAGGTGACCGAGGGGAGGGGGACAGTAGCAACAGGCTGCAGGAAGGAATTTGTGACGGCCAATACCGCTCCCTCATTCGTGCATGCGGCGTCCACCCATACGGCGTCCGTTTCGGAGCCGTAGTATCTGTGGAGCGGCGCTGCTCGGGCTCGGCGGCGTTGCTCGTTATACTGGGGGTGCATGTTGCGAAGGAGAGGCTTGATGAGAAGGTCTTGGTGGAGGGGGCGAGGTATGGGAAGGAAGGTAGGGTGATTCGCTGGGACACGAATGTCTAAAGTCTCCAGGATATGGCGACCGGTGGAGGTTTTGGTGAGACGCAAGTATATGGCTTGGCGATGGGCCTCCACAAGCTCCCCAGTTGTGTTGTGGAGACCAAGGTGTAGAAGGCGTTCTGTGGAAGTATTAATTGGGAGATGTAGGGCCGTCTTGTACGCCATGCGCAACATGACGTCCAAGGCGTCCGTTTCCTGCCTGTTGAGTCGGAGATAGGGGACTGAGTATAAGAAACGGCTGAGGACGAAGGCGTGAATTAGACAATATAGGTCGTTCTGCTTCATGCCTCTGTGATGGCCCGAAACTCGTCGGATGAGGTGCGATGTCGCGCCTGTCACCCGCTTTAGTTTCTTGAGAGTTAAGGTGTTTTTGCCATTGTTTTGGATGTGAAGTCCCAGAACACGGAGCGTATTCACCTCTGCGACGGGACGGCCATCGACTTCGATGACAATCGATGTGGTGGGGCATCCGCGGGTCGTGGGTCGAAGTATAAGTAGTTCAGACTTTTCTGGGGAGCATGAGAGTCCTATACTCTGGGCGTGTTCTTGTGTGAGGGATGCGGCGCTTTGCAAGGTACCCTCTATGCCGCCATCACTACCGTGTGTGGTCCATAGTGTGATGTCGTCCGCATAAAGGGTATGTCTAAGATGAGGAATCATGGACAGTTTCCGGGAGAGTGGAATGAGCGTGGCGTTGAATAGGAAAGGAGAGAGGACGGAACCCTGTGGAGTACCGACGCTCCTGAGGATGTAGGGTTGGGAGGTAAGGGGGCCGAAATGAACCTCAGCCATGCGGTCCGTTAAAAAACCTGGATATAAGTGTACAACCGTACACCTATGTTCAGAGGGGAGAGGGCAGTCAGATCGCCTGATGTTCGACGCGAACAAAAGCTTTGGACAGATCCAAAGACAGGACTGCCTTTGTGTGGCCCGGGATAGCCGGGTCGAAGATGTCGTGAGTGAGCTTTCAGCATGGCGTCCTGAGCGGAGAGATGGGGGCGGAATCCCACCATGCTGTGTGGGTAAAGGTCGTTGTCCGTCATGTGAAGTGTCAATCTCGCAAGTGCAACGTGCTCGAAAAGTTTCCCGAGACACGAGGTGAGCGAGATTGGGCGCAGGTTTTCTAGTTTAAGAGGCTTGTTCGGTGTTGGTATAAATATTACCTTGGCGTGTCGCCAGGACTGGGGGAGGGTGCCCTCCGCCCAGATTTGTTGAAGTAGTCTGTAATCTGTGTGACTGATTTGTCATCAAGGTTGCGGAGTATAGAATTCGAGATTTTGTCCAGTCCCGGTGCTGAATTTGTGCGGAGCGTCAGGAGGGCCGTTCTTACCTCCGTTTCCGAAATATCAGCGTCTAATTCCGGGTTAGGTTTTCCTGAGTAGGGGACATGGGGTCGGATGTGCCGGGTGAGGTGTATGTTCGCTGAAGTGTGTCAATGAGAGCATCCGGGTCGTTGTTGTGTGTGTGTACGAGGCGTGTAACATGGTGTTGTGTAGCGGATTTGGACTGTGTTGGATCTATGACATGTCTCAGAAGTTGCCAAGCTCGCTTGGTGGACAGTTTTCCGGCGAGTCCGTCGCAAACTTGCCTCCAATTAGAGCGGCATACCTCCTCTGCGTGTTGTTGTATCTGCGTCTGCAGTGCGGCCAGTCGCTTTTTAAGCGTTCTGTTTAACTTGTTGCGTTTCCAACGCTCGAGTAAGCTGTGGTACGCCTCCCAGAGGTGGGCGAGGCGGGAATCTATAGTGGGGGTGTCCTGTGTGGTTGTAATTAGCCGGGTATTTTGTTGGACATCGGTCATAAGTGATTCTACCCACTGATCGATGTCCGTGATAGTTGTGTTTGTGTCGTCCTTCCGCAATGCGCGGATGGCGTCCCAGTTCACCAGTTTGTGGGTGATGTGTGTGTGGCGGGATTGTTTAACGGGGAGCGAGATGTTAATGATGCTAGGTGTAGTGAATCGCGCCGTTTTGCTTACAGTCTGATATGCTGCCGCATATGGTAAATAAGTTTGATAGTACTTTCGTTCCAGTGATATGTGCTAGACATAATTACATTTAAAAAGCAGTTCTCAAACGCCATTACGACAATATGAACCAATCGAGATTCGCGCATTGCAGCAGACGACAGCGTAGCTAGCGATACCCACCGCAACCGCCTACAGCTCCGGCGTCTGCTAGCGACAGCGGGTGGCGCATGGTCGTCTGCAACTGTGCGCGGTCAGTTTATCGTACTGTGAGCGGTCCCGCAAGTCATCAGACTTGCATTCCTTGCAAGAGAATGTAGTGTGTCATACAGCATGACGTCGGGGCGTCGTACAAGACGTTCACCAAAAAAAATGGTCTGGCTTAGCTTATGGTTAAGCCTAGGATGCGAAGCATACTAGCCTAAAAAAAATTAAACATTACCTGGCTATACCTGGTTAGCCATTCATAGACAAGAGATCACCTGGCTATACCTGGTTAGCCATTTCATAGATAAGAACAACTCATTTGTTACTCTGCTCCTTCCTCTATTTTTTTCAAACCAATAAATACACTATGATGATCAGTCTTCAGCACAACTTTTCCGTTTGGTAGCATTTCGCTGCTCGAACCGAGTAGAAGTACTCGAAGCTTCATCCTTCACCTCGGCATCGGGTCGAGCGCTGCCGTCTAACTGCATACTGTGCACGTCGCTTGGCAAGCCGTACTTCTCGTTCTTCTCCCGTTTCCGTGGCTGTTTGTAACTTGCGCTTTGCGGTCTGGCGAGCCACCCTCCCCTTGGCCGACATCTCGCTGCTCAACTGACTCAACGAGTGCGTCGCCTTTTATACAATTGCGTGACGTCAGTATCTCCTAGCGGTAGGAGCGGGAGTTAGGCCGCCGGCGGAGGCTGCGCGTCCGCAAGCGAGCGCACGAGTTGAGCCCCAGCTTTCACAGCTGTTGTGACGTCATATCACGTGGTGCGCCGATGTAGGTCAAGTGGTAGCTACGCGGCCGCGCGCGGCGCAGCAAGGAAGAGCTAGGTTGTGCGGCTAGTATGCTCCGCATAAAATGAGAAGGGTTCAACGCTGCTGAACCGAGCAAAATGTTGTTGCGGTAAGTTGTGTGCATGTATTTCTATAAGTAGTCCTCTCAACTCGCACCCCGATACGTTTCGTGGCGTATTAAAAATACTTCGCTTCGGTAAAGAGATTTCACACTTCCACGATCTATTCCAGGGCGTTCATGGTTGCTCTGTACCGAATAACGACATCTCAGATGACCCGTGAAATTAGAAAACTGCTTTGGAATATTTCGCTTCCATGTATTCCTATGGGCGCTAAGCTTATTTCCACCCCCCCCCCCTCGGACCACGCTGGCGATAGAAGCGCCAACACGTCGTGCTTGCGTCACAGATCGGTGTTTGTCTATACGAAGCTGACCTCGCCCGGCGTTCGATCCGGGCATCCGTGCGGCGCCTTTCATTTCGGCTCCCTCCAACGCCGCATCACAGAGCATATATAGAAAAATTAGAGAATATTTTAAATGTCTCTTAAAAGGAGAATAGAGAAAGCCTACCCTCCCTATCCCATAATTAGCTCGCATCGTTAGCCTCCTGTCGGCATTCGTTGCAGTTCTACATATATGTACAATTCGTTTACAGGAAAGGAAGGGCGCAGTATCTGCCGCACTTTTTCAGACCAATGTGCGTTTGGATGATACACCATCGCTCCTCTCGCGTGCATTCCTTGGCGCGCGTTGAGGTGTGGTATTACAGATGGCAGGGACGCAATCCTACCTCGGCCAATTAGAACGGCGCAAAAGCGGGACACACTTGTCCACGACAGCATGAGTCATTAAAGTCTTTCGCCTTAATATACGCTGTACAATGCCGGCATCAGCGGGGTTTAAAAATTACGAGGGACCTTAGGGACTAAAATAGCGAAAGGCTAATAAAAGCCTGATAAGTCTCATCTTGTCTAGCGTTCCTGCCATATCCAATCACACACGTGAACGCCCGCCAGGAAACGCCACGAGACAGGAACGATAGCGTACCATCCATACGCACACTTGCCGAGGAAGTGTGACAGATGCTGCGTCCCTCCTCCAAATGTCTCATCTTGTCTAGCGTTACTGCCATCTGCAATCCCACATTTGAACACACGCCGACGAACGCCACGAGATACTCTGTCCACGACAGCCATTATGAGCCATTCAAGGCTTTCGCCTTAAAATGGTTAACATTAAAGTAAAGGCGAAGTATATGTCACAATTCTGCGCGGACACCCAAACCGAGCTGTAAGGAAACGGACAAACGTGTCAGTGGAAGAGAGAAATACTTGTCGCCGTGGAAGGCTTCGAAAGACCACAAAGCTTCCGTCATGACAGTCAAGAACTATTAGTGGAGTGGAATATGTGTGACACATTTAAAAAGTATAAGTTTGCATACATCTCTTGCTCGAAATCTTTGCTTCAATATATCGAAAAGGTGAAACAGCTGATGAGCTGCGGTCGAATTTTGCATTAGGAAGTAACTTAATAATCGGCCAGTTTTATGTGAACCTAGTGCGTGTTCTTTGTGCAAGTGTTCAGTGTGTTGTTGTTGCTGTCGTTGTAGCTGTAGGAAGAAGCAAATATTTTTCAATGAGGAGGAGTCACACACTCTTAAGTGTTGCTAGGCATTGGCGGTAGAACTTGGCGAGAGATCTGCGCAGCTGGCCTTGGCTGTGACGTCACGGCATACGACATATGGTACAAGGCATACGGAATACGCGAAGCTCGAATCTGACCCTCGTAGTGAAGCTTTTCGCTTAAAAACCCCCATACAGGCTTCAATATAGCACAAGTGTCGCAAGACAACACGCATGTGTCCACACCAAAACAGGGAGGGAGAAGGGTGGTTGTTCCTGGCCCTACGGGACATGGGACGGTAAAGCAATGCCGCTTGCTGGCGGGGGCTAGCCAGCCACCAAATTTATATATGCCGTAGGCCGTCATTCCACTCGCCACCGCTTAGGTGGTGGACGACGACTGTTGCGGCTAAAGCCCCTCAATAAACTAGCGGCACGCGTCTTTCTCTCCCTCTTCTTTTTCTTTCTTCTCTACTTTCTTTGTTAGGTCCGCAGGAGGCACTGTAGGTGGCTCAGCTATAGAGCCAGTAGCAGGCTCGTGCAAGTTCATTTCCTTCTGAAATTGCACGGGCCTGCTACTGGCTCTACTGGGGAGTCTTTGTCTCCGGGTAGCGGGGTCCCTATCGCCTCACTCGAGATGTATACAGCCGAGCGGCCATAGAGAACCCGCTACCCGGAGACAAAGACCCCCTCTTCACTTACAAGGAGCTCTCCGAGACTCCCAGACTAAACAGAAGGATCTATCCACCACCAGATAGGTCCCTAATGCCCTCAGAATTCTGGGCCTGGTGAAAAATTCAGGCCCATCGTTTCTTTCTTCATCTTACTCTGCATAATGAGTTGACAAGGGACCCAGAGGCTTGCAATCTCTGCAACGTACCTCTGAGTCAAAATCACCTAATCTGGCAATGCCCCGATTCTTCGGGAGCTAAAGAAACTGATCCCCTTGATCAAATTACCTGGCAGTCCTACATCCGTAGCCCAAATGTGGATGAACAAAAGATCGTTCTACGCCTGGCGGAGGAGGCTTACTCCAAGACGTTTTCTGCGGTCACGGTGCAGGAGAGCCGGCAAGTAGACCCTCCCCCTGGCTGAGCCCCTGCCCCGAGGTCCATGTCGGTGTAAATAAAGTCGTCTCACGAACTAAATCCCTCATTAAGACACTACATTAGGATGACCTCGAGGATGTGACGTCACCCATCTGCCGTCAGCTATGAGAACCAAGTAGGAACGAGTGCACTCCAATGCCGCCGGGCGGCACTTCTTGCCTTCCGCGGGTGGCAGATGCTTCGACTTACATTTCCTGTAAACGAATTATAGAACGCCGGTGAGATATCAGCGCTGTGTTGTTGTGGCTGTAGGAAGAAGGAAAAAATTACCGATGATTACGTTACTTCCTAATGCGAAATTTGAGCGCAGCAAATAAGCTGTTTCACCTTTTCGATAGATTGAGGCAAAGAAATCGAGCAGCACATGTATGCGCTATCACAGATTTTTTTTTTTTCACACGTATTCCTTTAACAAAGACTCCACTAACAGTTCTTGACAGTCATGAAGGAAGCTTTGTGGTCGGAGAAATAGACTGATATATGTTCGACTTGGTACACCAATGCTTGATTCTCAAAGACGAGATCTATACAAGTGCCTCGCGAGGTTGTCACAGCCGTGGGACGCGTTACGAGCGAGAGGAACGGGATACGAAGAGGCATCTGTGTGCTGTGCGATGTCAGCGCACGTTAAAGATCCCCAGGTGGTCGAAATTACTCCGTAGCCCTCCACTACGACTCCTCTTTCTCTCTTTCCACTTTCACTCTCGCCTTCCTTCCTTCCCTTACGGCTTGGCTGCGGTGTCCACAGAAAACAAGTGAGACAGTTACCGCGCCTTTCCCTTCCTATAAAAAATAAATCAGTTTTTCTACGCGGTCATGCCCCGCCGGGGTGGTACAGGGGTAAGACGCCCGACTACTGTCCGGAATACCCGGGTTCTTACCCGACCTCGGCGGCTGCGTTTCGATGGAGGCGAAACGAAGAGGCGTCCGTGTGCTGTGCGATGTCAGCGCACGTTAAAGATCCCCAAGTGGTCGAAATTACTCCGTAGCCCTCCACTACGGCTCCTCTTTCTCTCGTTACACTTTAACTCCCACCTTCCTCCCTTCCCTTACGGCGCGGTTCAGGTGTCCACAAACTCGTGTGACAGATACTGCGCCTTTCCCTTCCTGTGAACCAATTATTATTATTATCTACGCGGTCACGTTGTCTTGACTCGCTAGCGGCGGCAGCGGCATCAGACAGTCGCTGCTAGCGCTTCCTCCGGCGACCCCTCTCCCGCCCCCAAACCCCCTTCCTTTCCTTGTGTTAGGGTGTCTAGACACCCTACTTGTGTTCTCCGGCTGCTCCACGCTTCCTGCGAGGCTTCGGTTGCCAAGCGCAAGCTCGAACTGGGGGGATGAAAGTGGGGAGGCGCTTGTTACGAGGCCGACGCCGACGCCGACCGCCGACGCGAAACCCAGGAACGAGCGCCAAAGAGCTGCGCTCTAAAAAAATGCACAGGCCTGCTACTGACTCTGTAGCTGAGAAACCTCCGCTGCCTCGGTGTTGTTGTTCGCTGCCTGATTGCTTTATAGACCAACAAAGTGTTTACAAATAAAGGGGGCGCTCGTGGCCCCGCAGCCGACTGGCGGTGAAAAATAGGGTTAGCGTCCATAGGAATACATGGAAAAGAAATATTCAAAAGCAGTTTTCTCATTTCACGGGCACCTGTGATGTCGTTATTCGGTACAAAGCAGCTATGGACATCTTATAACAGAGCGTCAAAACATTAAATCTCATTACTGAGGCGAAGTATTTTAAAAAACCGCGAAATATGTTGGGGCGCGAGTTGGGAGGGCGACCCGTAGAAATACATGTAAACGCAACTTACTTTTTTCTCATTTCGCAGAGCATCAGAAGTGGGGACCGGTCGTTAAACATTGACCGGCGCTTTGAAGAAGTGTGTTATAAAGTATGGCGCGTCATTAAGGAGGCAGTCTACTTTTAAAACTCCCCGAATAACCTGTATTATGAATCCAGGTACCGCAAAAAGGCAAGCTGGGTGTAGCGAATCGCGCAGTTTTGCTTACAGTCTGATATGCTACCGCATAGGGTAAATAAGCTTGATAATACTGTCGCTCGAATGATACGTGAAAGACAGAATTACATTTAAAAAGCAGTTCTCAAAAGCCATACGACAATATGAACCGAACGAGATTCGCGCATTGCAGCAGACGACGGCGTAGATGGCGATACCCACCGCGGCCGCCTTCAGCTCCGGAGCGTCTGCTAGCGACAGCGGGTGGTGCATGGTCTCTGCAACTGAGTGCGGTTAGTTTATCGTGCTGTAAGCGATCCCGCAAGTCGTCAGACTTGCATTACTTACAAGAGAATGTAGTGTGTCATGCAACATGACGTCGGGGCGTCGTAAAAGACGCTCACCAAAAATTGAGAAGGGTTCACGCAGCTGAATCGAGCAAAATGTTGCGGTAAGTTGTATTTACATGTATTTCTAAGGGTCGCCCTCTTAACTCGCACCCCGATGCGTTTCGCGATGTTTTAAAAATACTTTGCCTCGGTAATGAGATTTCACACTTCCGCAATCTATTCCAGCGTGTTCATGGTTGCTCTGTACCGAATAACGATATCACAGATGACCCGTGAAATTAGAAAACTGCTTTGGATTATTTCGCTTTCATGTATTTCTATGGGCACTAAGCCTATTTTTCACCCCCAGTCGTACCACGCTGGCGATAGAAGCACCACCACATCGTGCTTACGTCACAGATCGGTGTTGGTCTATAGGAAGGAAAATGCGCGGTAGCTGTCCAATACCCTCTTCACTAAGGCCCTTCCACGGAGGCCGTGACGTCACGCCAGTTTCCCCTGGCACTCTGGCCGCTGCTTTCGGTCGCCCGGCGTTCGCGTTGAAGCTGTCGCCGCTGCTTGGTGCGCGTCATTTGCAGGTTTTTTACGTTTGGTAAATATTAAGGGTGCTTGACTAACACTCGAGTATATTTTTCTCGCTCCACCGAGACATGCACCGCCAATATCTAAGGCAGGTTTTAGACTTGTAAAAGGCGTTCTGAAAGAGTCGCAAATGCTTTTATACAAATGACAGGAAGGATTGGAAGCGGCCAATTTCATTTGTTGCTTAACGTCTTCATTTTTCTGTCTGCAGCTTTTTTTTTGCGCTGCACTTTGAATATGATCGTTTCTCATTTTACTAAAGTTGCTCAAATTGACATTTGTTGCGGCACGCACTACATGCTGCACTAGAGTTTCTGGTGTGTGACCATTTTTACAGGTTTCCAATGCGGCATCTCGCAGAAAGAAAATGCCTACGGGGCTAGCCTGTCACCGGATTTGTATCTTGTAGGCCGTCATTTCACCCGCCACCGCTTCGGTGGTGGACAACGGCATGGCCCTACGGGGCTGGGACTGGTTCAAGTAGGCTGTGCAGTTCGGATAAATAGGTGGTACGGCATTGGGCACTAGATGAACCTTGTCATTGTCAACTGTCAATGTCTTTTCTGTTCCTGCATCAAAGTGTGATAGCTTCTTCATTGGTTATTTCTCTTGGAAGTTAAGTTCAAAAACTTGCGCATTGTATGAAAAAGATTCAGTCACTTATTACCGGTATATGGACACACTATTACAACAATTTCCGTGATATAAAGCTGTCCAGCACAGTACTGCATACTTCTGTTCATTATCCCTGGCCTGGTGAAATTCACTAAGACTGCCAGTCTCTTCACGTCAAACATTATTTAAACACTACCTGACCTTCTGGTCGAGCACGTGGGACATGAGGAGCACGGCATAAACCAGTTTCTCACCACTGAATATACGCTGGGTGTGTAATACTTCCGCGGAATGACTCTAATCCATGATTCATTTCTTGGAAGAAGGCAGCAGAGCAGGTAACCACACACAACATAAGATGCACACACAAACATAAGAACAACGCTTCATTCCTACTGGCATCCTTTGGAAACGCGAGAAAACGCACCTTGGGACCAGTGTCATAGCTCCCGCTACACCCACGAACACAACACCGCCCCATGTTACACCCCGTCAAGTGTAGTCTTCTGCACAATGCCATTTCCTCGTTTCAAGCACTGGTGATGCTGGTCTCACTTCAATATTTTGCAACTTACTGATACATGCAAAAATGCGTGCACACGATTGAAAGCACACTTGAGCATGGGAAAGCAACCAGAAAATAACGTCAACGCGGAGCTGTGCAGCACCAAACCTAACCTAGAGAGTAGGCAGCGACAACTAAAAAGCTGATATTCAGTTGCTCAAACTTTTTCGTTCAAACCTGTTTCCGGGAACGTTCGAAGAAAGCCTTTATTCGCTCATACTGTCATCAAACAAAACTGTCCGGGTGAACAGCGCACCTGATTGGTCGACAGAGAAGTGACATCACTTCCAGAACTTCCTGACATCACTTCCACTTCCAACCAGAAGCCTCATCTTGTCTAGCGTTCCTGCCATCTGCCATCCCACACTTGAACGCGCGCCAAGGAACGCCACGCGACAGGAGCAATGGTGTACCGTCCAAACACCAACGGTGTTGGAAGAAAAGGACAACTAGCGTGACGTAGACTGCTGGGGAGAGGAGGATGTGAGCAGGCCTTGTAAATGTCCAGACGGTGTTGAGCTGTCTCACTTGTTTTCCGTGGACACCTCAACTGCGCCGTAAGGGAAGGGAGGAAGATGGGAGTGAAAGTGTAAAGAGAGAAAGGGGAGCCGTAGTGGAGGGCTACGGAGTAATTTCGACCACCTGGGGATCTTTAACGTGCGCTG
>JAJIZL010038753.1:1941-14235 GCA_023969395.1 Amblyomma maculatum
GCTTCACAGCTCAAGTGGAAGACGCGACCACAAATGGTGCACACTGCAAAGATAATTCATGAATAATGCGAGCGCCCACACCGAACTGCAGGGTAACATGTGAGTAACACAGAGAAAAGCATCATATTTTGATGTAGCTTGCTTATATACACCTAGTTCACCACGGTCAAATAAAAACCGCTTTTCAAAATATGTCTCGAATGGCATCGTTCCAGCATTAAGCTCTTTGGCGCCTGGGTTTCGCGTCGCCATTGTCCCTCGTAACCAGTTGTCTGTAATTGTACATATATGTCTTGCTCGAATTAGTCGCCTAAATCTATAGCAAAGCTGAAACAACTGACGAGCTGCGCTCAAATTTCGCATTAGAAAGTACCGTAATCGTCGTTAATTTTTTCCTTCTGTATATAAATGTTCCCAAGGTCGCGGGACCGAATTCCGGCCTCGGCGGCAGCTTTTCCACGGAGGTGAAAAGCAAGACGCCCGTGTGCTGTGCGAAGTCAGTGCACGTTAAAGAACCCCAGGTGGTCGACATTTCCGGAGTCCTCTACTACGGCGTCTCTCATAGCCTGAGTTTTTTTGGGACTTTAAACCCCACAAACAAACGAACTTTAAAATAATCACTACCACCACCACGCGCGCTCTGTGAAAGGTGGCTGTTCCTGGCCCTACGGGGCTGGGACCGGTAGGTCAACGCCGCTTGCGGCGGGGGCTAGACTGCCACCGAATTTTGCGGCGGCTGTCGCGTGGCGTTCCTTGGCGCGCTTTTAAATGCGGAATTGTAGATGGCAGGAATGCTGGAGAAAATGAGATTTCTGGAGGAAAGGCGCGGTATCTGTCACACTTTATTCGACAAGTGTGTGTTTGGATGGTACGCCAGCGCTCCGGACGTGTGGCGTTCCTTGACGCGAGTTGAAGTGTAAGACTGCAGATGGCAGGAACGCTAGACAAGAAGAGACCCCAGGCTTTCGCCTTTCACTGCTTTAGTCACTAAAGTTCCTTGTAATTGTTTTTTTGCCCTACCACGTCCCTTGTCCTAGCCTCGTGCTGTAGGTACCTTGTTCCGACGCATGAAAGCTATACTTATTCGCAATTAGGTCACAAATTACTTTCTAAATTACGATATCCTGCTTTATTGTCTACATTCCGAACTGCAATATTTCGTTCATCGTTGCCAAGATAATTACTCCTCGATTACCTCTTGAAGGCCCTGTTTGATGACTTTTCAGTCCAGTACCTTTCGTTGGCTGAGGTAGGCTTCAGCGCGCCGGCATTTTAAAGGGGTGTTTAAATGACTTTGTTCGAAGTAAAAATGAAATTAGCGACCGCCTGCTTTAAAAATGCCGTAATATTTCCACTGACTCCGCGAAGGTCAAAAGTCAAGGCTATAGAACATGTTTCTTTTATTTTATCCTGGCGACGTTCAGGGTAACCTGATATGTGAAGAAGTTGTCGATGAGATCCATGTATGTAAATAACATGGGTCTCAAGCTGTGTTCGTGTGGCCAGCGCCGGTAAGCAATGGCGTAGCCAGAAACATATTTTGGCAGGGGGGTGGGGGGGGGGGGGGGGGGGGGGGGCTGGTTATAAGGTGTCAGTGGAAAAACAATGGGTGAGAAAAAGGCCGTAAGGAGGGAGCAGGGTGTGGCGCTCAAACATTTCTTGGATGCTTTGACACCGAACCCTCTCCATGGCTTCGCTTGACACTAAAGGAGAGGAATTCAAACCGCGGCTGAGAAGGTTGCGCAGTTTGGTATTGTTGTTCGCTGATGAATGTTGTCAGAAGGAATTAAACATTTCAGAAAATTCCAGAACTGTGATTTATGGTACCTTCCTTTCCGCGATTAGGTCTGGCGTTAATGTCTCTATTTTCCAGAAATTCTAGCGTCGTCTTTTTCTGCTGTTGCTTTGGGCTGCAAATTGTTCTGCGTGCTTGCTGTTTACAATGAGGAAGTTAAGAAGAGTACTCTGGAGTAAAAAGGCTCTACTATGTAGCAATACATATTTTTCAAAAACAGTAGCGTATGAATGGCAATTGAGATGCAACTTCAAGCTCCAACTGCTGCTTAAATCCAGTTTTACGTCTGTTGGCTTGCCTACATTGCTCTTTTTGTTTGGTCTCCAACCAAAGGGCCGTGAACCAGCATTGAATAATATTTTCGACAAAAACAACACGAGACCACAGCGTTGATAAGTATTAGAAGCGGATTGGATAAAGTCACCCTACAACTAATTCTATTCATTGGGGAATGACGGAGGTTCTACGCAACTGGAGCAGTAACGAACACGTTTTATATTCTGTTTTACGAGCCCTTTACATCATAACGTAAGGGCAACTGGTCCAATGAGCATTACGGGGATAATATGACCCGTGTTATTTTAATATTTTCACACCACTATGAACACGCCCACATGAGCGCAGCCGTATACTGTGCGCTATCCTGACACTGAGCGCCGTCTTCAAAATAGGGCGAAGTGGCTGAATGGTAGGAAGAAGTAGTTACACTTATAAAATATTGAAAAGTAATGCTTCACTCAATTTTGCAGCCGAATGCTTTCACAAAGTTGGAGGAAAAGACAGAATCCTAATTTAGGCAGGTTGAATCATGGTTAAGCCAATGATCGTACGAAAGCTATTCTACGTTCCGATTGAACAGCGTGTTTAACGCTCTCTTGATTTCAGTCATCCTTCCGCCTCGTAGCCCGTTTGTCTGGTGTAAAGCAGCTGGTTCCATCTTGGGCCCCTTGCGTTTTCTCTTCAATTGTTGTGGCTTGATCATTAGGTCAGGATCCAAAAACTTCGCTTGACAGTTTTGTTTGGTGGTTTAGCGTTGCGTGACTTGCACATATTTTGGCAAAATGTTAACCGTCTTTATTCTACGGCGTTCAAGTGGAGGTACACAAGTCATTCGCCTCGCTATTTTGGCACAAAAAAGGGGAAATGTGACGCTACATGAAGGTACGCTAGTGGTGCCTTACGAGAAATGGGCGTGCAAGGAGCAGTAGAGGATCTGCCACAGAGCATCTGTTGTACAAACCTTCGTCTCCCTCGCCGCTTAGGTGATTTGACAAGAGCAGGCGTCAAAAATATTACGACAACCAGACGTGGAGGTGTCACAGAACCTTAGAGAGAGAGATTGCTGGATGTGTAATTATGCTCCTAACAGATCATGCGGAATAATCTCTGTGCGCTTGTGATGTTGCACACTGACGTATGGATATGTTTCTCAAAGATTTATTACTTGGAAATGTGGCCTCATTATGCATATGACGACTGATTTTGCTATGAGCTGAACTTTACAATTTCTTCAAAATTCCGTTCGAATTCCAAATACCTGTGATACTGACTGCCGCTCTCACATCGCATATTTACGGAAAATGATTTGTGTTGTCCTGAACGTGGGAGTTCTGTTGTTCTTCGCGCTTACTGCGGAATAAGTTTTCTATATTCATCTGGCAGCTTTCTGTTTTGTTTACCAGCTAGAAGAAATAGCGTTACGTTCTTCCTAAAAAGTAAAATCAGAAATTAATGCCTAATGAGTATGATATTCATTAAGTTTAGATGTCAAGATTCCCTCTAAGTGATAATAAGGCAAGCGCTACAGCGTTTTGTATACTGTTTTCCTTTCCTCGAAGCTATTCTACAAAAGACTGTTGGCCGAAGATACACAGCTTTGACAGAAACAAAGAGAAGTGGCACCGTTTATTGCAAGCATGTTGGGAGCCTGTTCGAGACAATTATCCCTGGTACAGTTCAGCTACTCACCTTCGGCAGCATCTGTCGATAGGACAGCCTTTGCAGTAGGCGTATTTGAAGAGGACTGAGCCTTGTTGGTCGTCGTTTGAGTACATATAATGTCTGCTCAAATAATTTTAATTCCTTAGCTCCTGCCGCTAATACCTCACATATTCGTATTCGCGCGCAGTCATAAGTAATCGCGTCATCCAAATATTGGTCTGAACGACCACTCGACGTAAATACAATGCCTAGATTTTATCAAACAATACTAGTGTGGTTGTACGACCCAGAAACAGGGAGCCCGACTCGACATCCAAAAGCATTGGAAAGTTTAATCTTGTTTCACCATCGCACGTTAAATTAGGGACGAATCGGTTTTCGAATATGTTAGCTATAAAGTACTCTCTGCCACAGCTAGGACCACCATCTTAAAGCAAAAGCCTTTCTTAGCTTATGGGTTGCAGATATGTCCACAAGAAATGTTTTCGCGAATTGACACTTACATATGTCTTCACCGGGAATCGAACCACTGTCTCTCCCATCTCCAGCCAAGCGCGCAAATCGCCAATCCCCGCCGGCCGCGTGATAAACAGATTGTAACTCTGGTCTAGAGTGAGGATGATAGTAGCTATGTCAGTGACGATGCACTTAATGATAATGGTAACGATGGTAGTAGCCATGAGAATGAGGGTGCATCTATACTCCGTTTCATACATCAGGAGCAACGCAGCGAAAGCTACGCAAGTAGTCCGCAAGAAAAAAAAAAGGAGGCGTATCACTACGTGCTCGTTTTGTGGCCGAGTGGTTCCTGCGGAAACGGGCTCTATTCCGAGCATGCACGTTTGCAATAACTTGCTTCGCATGCCTAGACATCTTCGCAGTACGGATCTTACAGAAAAAATGCGCACCGAATAACCATTTTCTCAAAAGAGATGCGCAGCGTGGATGGATGGAATATAGCGTCCCCTTTGAAACGGGGTGGTAACAGTAGCTATCATGCTCATTTTTCTCCCTATATCTTAATTATTGATTAGAATGGTTAACTAAACCATCATTCTATTTATTAAATTGTGTTCCTACAATACTAACATTATGTCACTTCTCTGCTTTTAAGCCACCAATCTTCCAGTCGATTTTTGCTAGTTTCCAGCGCCGGTTTATTCACCCGGCCACTGGTATCTCTAAACCCCAGAGCTTCAGGAACAGTGATGGAGGGCAGCGTGGAGGGCACAGCCAGCGCCATCTAGGGGCACAGCTGGCAAGATTGCGGGGCAGTGAAAGAGCGACACGAACGAAAACGACATAAAAAAACATACAAATTCACCGAATCCGATTCTCTCTCCCTAAAAAAAGGGTGCTCTTTATGAAGTTGATGGCAAATGTAAGATGTATTATGCTTGCAGACAAAATAACTATTTCACCTTTTCAAGAGCAGGCACTATTTTTCATCGCGGAGGCGGAGAGCGCTAACAAGATCCGTACCTTTGGCAGTGTTGCACTTGATGTATGAAACGAAGTTTAGATTAAAATAATGATCGGAGCAATTGTGATGATGATGATAATAGGGATGACAACGACGCTTAGTGAAAACAGTCCTGTAAACAAGCTTTCACCATTTCCGCTCTTAAGCAGATTTAAGCGCACTCCTGCAATTGTTTTTCGCTGATAACGCCGGGAACGCCAAATTCTCTGCAGAATGAAGACTCTAACTCTATCGCGTTAAACGTTAAGGGACACTTAAACTCCGCTTCTAAGGATACGAGTCCACAGCGTTATTAGCTCTCGTTTGCGACGCCCCTTCTGCATCCTCATTCCCGTCCCTTCACCTTGATATTCAATTAAGGAGTTATATAATATATGTGCCTCTGTTATTGCACTCGCGATTATTAGCACTCAGTCGTAAGATACCACAATATATTAAAGATCACGCGATGTACATAAAACACAAACTTCGATTCTTAGCACTCAGTCGTAAGATACCACAATATTTGAAAGGTCACGCGATGTAGATAAAATACAAACTTAAACTAGTAGTCCCTGCGAACCTGCCGCGTGGTCTAAAGGTAATGTGTCTCATTCAAGATCCAATGGGTCTAAAGTATACGAACTGGCAGCTGCTGCCAGCGTGGCCGCGTCACGTGGGTTCGTGACGTCGGAAAAAGTAGAGAACACTTAACTTCCGCCATTAAGGAAATAACGAGAGAGCGTTAAGACTCCCGTTTACATGCTCTCTCCGTGGATAATCGTGTCCTGGAAAGTGTCCCTAAAGATTAGATCCGATCTTATCATCCCGTCGCAAAGGCGAAGCACGAGTTGGCAGCTCCTGCCAAATTCACACAACCCGACGACTATTCTGAGAAAGGACATCTCATCTACCTTTTCCAACTTTGATACTATGCCCGTGATTTTTTGCTTACAATGCCGGTCCCAACAACGCCGGCGCCATTCATTTCGCAAAACGGGGTCCTTAACTCTGTCGTGTTAACTTTGCGCGAGCTATTACACTAACAGCATTCAGACCACGAAATGTAGTGGCGTACAGTTGTTTTGTGTACCTGTTTATGTTGTTTCTCTAATTTATGACATCCGTTAACTTTTTATATTTGTAATTAATTAAACGTCTTGATTATATGGGTGTGTTTTCGATGCCTGTCAAGCTCCCCCGCTAATGTCCTATGAGGTTCTGGCTGGCCAATTACTTGCGTTCATTCACAGTTGGTGAAATAAAGTGTAAATATTGTCATTATTATTAAACAGCAATGTACATATACATACATATAAATTGAAAATGACAATGGGTCATGCTGTCTCGTTCTCAGTCGGCGCCAAAGTTCAGTGGTTAACCTGGCAACACATTCATGGTAAGGGTGTAAGCATGTTAAATGCCTGATGTTTCCAATTTCCTTTCGAAAACAACCTGTTGAAATGCGCGGAAATAATGCATAGGAGGTTCGATCGACGCGGCACTCTTCACCGATCGCCTCATATGCCGGTTCAGCTAATGGCCAGGTCCGGTCGCTTTCTGTGAACTCGTCACCACAATGGCCAATGTCGGGCTAGGAAAATGTACCAGTATAGAAAATGCGTTATGGCTGTTTAAATGATATGGCTCCACCATTTCAACATCCCTCATTGCACCTGCGTTTTGACGGCAAACATTGGCTTTTGTCAGGCGCGCTGGTGGGTTGATGGATGGCATAGTGACTGGGCAAGAGCACTTTGGTGACACTTTTTGCGGATGGAAATGCCAATGTGCTGGTCATAGAAACCTCTAAATCATATTGAATAAAAGAACCGCTGGTACACAGTGTCAAGGCGATAGCGGCTACGTGTTGGGCTTTCTCTTGGAGGGCTCCTGAGATTATGCGTTTATCCATCCTGTAAGACTCAATAGACTTATTTTCAAAGGTTATCTATATATTTAATCAATTTAGTTTAAGATCGATGTACAAGGCGTTTAGCAAAAGGAAGGAGGCTGCAAAGGTAAACACCCATCAATCGATAATATAAGCAGCTGCGTAAAGCTAAAAAGGACAAATGAATGCAAACTGCCAATAAATAAGGAGGCTAAAAAATGAAGGTAACTGCCTACATAGAGGTTGGAGTAGCGTATAGTAGCAGGTAAACATACGGCGAAGGTTTAAAATGTAGACTGGAAACTAAAAGAAGAATCGGCAGATGAAAAGATGGAAACAGAAATTACATACTATGTGTACCTGAAACTTTGAAACCAACGCTAGCGTGAAGGATGCTAAAGCAACTTGCTTCAGAACGTGTCAGTGTCAATCCTGAAAATTAACAAGAACACTCGGAAGTGCAGTTGAATGCAAGGGTGGAATAGCGTCTATTGAACCATTTAAAAACAAGGTGAGGATGTTCTCTTCCGAAACTGATGCCACTACAAATGAAAAAGTTGGGACAGTGAACTTAAAAAGGTGAGGCGATAGTTGAATTTTACCTGTTACAAGCCATAGACGTTAAATACGTAAGGCTGCATTATTGAGTCCTAAATATAGTTTCGGTATAGAAATTACGTTGCCACGTTTGGCCATCACAGAATATGAAAATTGGTGAAAAGTATGAAAACAATGAATTGGAAGCGGTGAAAGTAATATTAAGGCTTTTACGGTTGACAGTAAATAACCTATTATCCGGAAAGGTAAGATATACTTATTTAATAAATCAACATTTTTCGCGTGTATACGTTTCACAGCGCTAGTGGTGCTCAAGCAAAGGTTTCCATCATATAAGCTGTAAAACTCCGCGGGACCGCAACGAGCTCCTAAATACAAACGAGTGCAAGAACTTAAGCACTTTGTCCAGACAGTTTTCAATGTAGAGTTAGGATCAATGAGAAATACTATAGGGATTCTCAGTCACAGCTGTTAGATAAGCCGTTTCGCTAAGTAGAAACACAACAATCGAGCGTTATATGCCTATATTAGAATTTAAAAAAGCGTTGGTTTACTTTATAGAAACTGGCACTTCCGTCGGTCATCGTGGGTCATGGCGGGAGTGTTGCTGTTTGAGAATACTGCATTGATGCTTTATTCTGACGGACGAACAATAAGCTTGTAAATCCGGAGGTATGTGAGATGAGTTCTCATGTGGGTGTTGTGTTGTGTTGTGTTGGGTTTAATGGCGCATAGGCGACTGGGGCCATCATGCGCCAAACGCAAGGTATGACTCCCTTAAAATGTTAGGCTTCCTTAGGTGCAGTCCTTGGTCAGGCAAGGACCTCCGAGGAACCCAACAAAATAAATCAAGGACCTCAGCCTTCTTCTCAGAAATGAGAAAGTGGATGAGGTGTATCATGATATATATTGAGGCGCTGGGTGTGGATTATAGTTTCTTAAGTAGGCCTGCCTCTCCTAAAAAGCTAAAAATGTTTGAAATATGTATAAGTGCTTCTTCGCCTAAAATCAATGTTGGGTGGAAAGGGATATGTTCATCGTAAAATCGGGTAAAATATTTTTTCCGCAGTGTTTCTAGGTGTCTGCATGTAAATAATACATGACTGACTGTGAGCTGAGCTCCGCATTTCTCACATAGGGGCTGGACTTCTTTTGTGAGTAAAAAATTATGAGTAAGGTGTGTGTGTCCAATGCGTAGACGGGCTAAAATCACTTCAGTGAAACGCTCCTGATGTGTGCACGACCTCCATTCACCTAGGACGGGTTTTATGAGGTGTAGTTTATTGTTTATTTCCTTGTCCCAAGCCGTCTGCCATTTTGTTCTTAGTTTACTCCGTATGATCCTCATGGAATCTTTGTAAGGAATGTCTATTTGTTTTACTGTACCGTTACGGGGGGAAATATGGTACCGCGTGGGACGCCACTAGAATTTTATATTATACGAGTTATATGTCACCATGACGTGTTCCAGAGAGGTGATTATGAGTGACGTGAGTGAAACAAGCCCTCCTACTTCGAACGTGACCTCTCTCTTAATGGTTAAAGTGGCTGCTAGTAATTCTATACGACGTCCTTTAATCAAAGGAAGGGGTCTATATTAGCTCCCCCTGTAAAAACAAATGCTAGGAATAATATTTTTAAAGTACACAACCTTTTATAACGCTTTGTATGTTAATTCGTCATAAGTATTTGTATAAGGAAACTTTTCATGCTTGCGATGTCAGAATGTTGCCAGACCTGACGTATACCACTGCAGCGTATACAATGCAATTTAGCTTACGCGCCAAGGCCTGAATATTTTCAAGAAAACAGGTACAGGAAGCAGTACAAGCAACTTTTATCATTCTCACTCTCGTGTACAAGGTTAAATTCTCATCAAAGATACAGTGTATTAGAAATGAATAGGAATCGCAAGTCTAGTTCTCCACATGATATTTTATTGCCGTTAATTTGAGATTAGTAATGGGGGTTTTTCGAAGCCAATCAACTCATGTCTGCTTCAGTATTGGCAAAGACAAGTCCTCATTGAAGCAGCAGCACAGTATTTAATACTTTGCGATAAAAATGGTTTTCTTGCCTTTGCATTGAGAATGGCTAATTTGCGAATAAATGCGAACGTTTGCTAGAAGCAAGTCAGCTCAAACTGCGCATGCTTTACAAAGCGTTATTTGTAGTTAACTGACTACGTAGTCACTCGGGAAGGCGAAATACGCATGTCTATAGAAATGTCATCTCTCCCGAATGCCTTATTTAGGAAATACTTTAATAAGTCACTCTTATTTGACTTCAGTCAAACAGACTTCACAGGTTGAAAAAAATTCTCTGTTTTGGAGGTAGTATTCTTTCTTTGAAGTAAAAAAGTAGATGAAGGAGGTCATGAAATAGAAGAAGGAGATCATGCGACTACGGATTTTAACCATTTAAATTTCCATTGGAATGTCCGATGTTGTACCTCGAGGCAATGTGAGGTTTCCATGACGCTCATGCGTTGTAGAATTCCTTCCCTCAATCTTTATTTATGTCGCTCTGGATTCACGCCGTCGAATCTTTGTGCGTCATGTAATGACGTGGAAACAATTGAGCATTACATCCTCTCCTGCCACAGGTATGCTACTCAGAGAAGAAATTATCTAGAAATACCTCTTACTCGCCCAGGATTGCCATTTACAGTTCCTGTCCTCCTCTCCTTTGTTGCAACCGTCAAAGGGTATGCCCTAAAACCGGTGTGTTACTTGATAATTATAATATTGCTACTGGAAGATTTGTGTGTTAGCGCTGATCTGTCTGAATTGTATTTTTCCTTCTTATTATTATTAGTAGTAATTTACATTTATATTCCTTTTTTTCATTGCTTTCTGTTACATCGCCTCAAAATTTCAAGTTATTTCAGCTACACTAGCTCCTAATTATTAGTATTATCTATATCATACAGTCAAATCGACATTATCAAAAATATTATGTCACCTACAACGAATTCTGGCCAATCCCCCACTGTGGGTATGTGCCATTACAACGAGGGAGAAGGAGAAGAAGAAGAAGATCATGTTTGTTGTCACCCTTGTATTCGCCATCCTGAGGTTCTCAACCGCAACAAAAGACGTAAATATGACCACGGTGACCAACTCCAGCGGCTTGGTAGGCTGGTTGGGTGAGAACGTGGAGCTTACGTACAACGCCAGTACACGCGTCGGCATCATAGTGGAATGCTCAAGGAACCGCGACCATGTCACCTCGTACTTTGTCCTGGTAAGTCAACTGCATTCACTTGTTCGATTTTGTGCACGCTGTGAAATTATCCCACATTCGTGCGTGCCTCCTCACTCGTCTTGGTGAGCCTATGGCTATAGTGGGGTCTGCTGTGTCGAAGTTCGCGGGATCGAATGCAGGCCATAGCGGCCCCATTTGAGAATACTGAAACTACTCGGTGCTGTGCGATGTCAGCTTACATTAATTGCTGAGGTCAAATGTTGGTGAGCGGGAAAATATAGCGGGAGAGGGGGTTGAGCATGGATTGAACCTAGTAACAGAGCGAAAGCTGTGAGTGTTGCAGCGATAGCCTTTTTAACACCAGGTTTTGAACCCGCGGTTTTTTTCATAATTTTAATTTAAATTACGTTTTGGGGAAAGAAAGGTGCCTTATACTTTTAGGTGGACGCCACGGAACTGTGGAGACCTACACCTAACCAGGTCATGATCATGTTTTCATATTTTTCTTGTATATTGTGTATTCGTCTAGATGAAAGGAAATGCGCAGTATCTGTCAGACATGAGAAAAGGAAGATGGGAGTGGAGGCGGAGGGAATGAGGTTCCGTAGTGGGAGGCTACGGAGTATAATTTGGCCAACTTTGGGCCTTTAACGTGCGTGGACATCACACAACCCAGGCCGGCCCACTCCGCTTTGGTCGTAAACGGCCGAGGAGTTCCAATTTGCGCTGCGGCTATCTCGGGACGCAATATAGAGGCCGCGGAGGAAGTGGCGATCGCTTTAGCTTGCGCAGAAACAAAAGCAATAATTATCATAAGCGACAGTAAGACTGCCATTGAAAACACTGGAAAAGGCAGGATCTCGCAGGAGGCGGCAAATACCCTTAGCGAACATCCACTGAACAGGAAAATTCAGATAATCTAACACCTGCGCACGCTGCCGTCCTTGGCAACGAGGCGGCCCATGAGGTAGCTTGAGCACTTTACTTCCGGGCAGTCATGCCCCCCCCTCCCCCCCGACGACTGGTGTAACGAGGAGCGGTTGCTAAATTATGGGATAATAATCAACCATTATCAATAATAATCAACCCTCCCCCCCAGACCCAAAATTGAATAACAAAGAAGCTGCTGCATGGAGGCACTTGCAAACTAATATGTTCATGAATCCGGTCTTGGCGTACCATGTGTACCCCGAGACGAGAGACCATGATAGATGTAGTGATTGTCGGGGGAGAGGGCCCTCGACTACATAACATGGGAATTCGCGCACTCTCCCGGGGTGGGACAAAATATAGTTAGTAGAGAGAACTGAGAGACCCTGCTCCAAAGCTCGGACC
Source organism: Amblyomma maculatum (assembly GCA_023969395.1). Classification (NCBI taxonomy): domain Eukaryota; kingdom Metazoa; phylum Arthropoda; class Arachnida; order Ixodida; family Ixodidae; genus Amblyomma; species Amblyomma maculatum. The sequence goes on from JAJIZL010038753.1 coordinate 14,134, forward strand.
CTGAGCTCCAGCGGAACATCGTCCACCTGGCGCAGAAGGTTGCCATTGGTCAAGGCCTGCCAGCCAGCCTTTAACGTGGCGGCCCCCGTCTCCCAGGCCTAC
>JAJIZL010038758.1:0-24622 GCA_023969395.1 Amblyomma maculatum
TTTCTGAAAATACTTTTATGAGGTCAGCTTTGGACTGGAAAAGTGTCCAATCTGCCAAGTGAAGTTTCCATCGCCGTGGTTTGGTTAGAGTGATGGATGGTGAGTTTGTTAGACTTATTATGACAGGTAAATGATCACTTCCATATGGGTTGTCGAGAACGTCCCATTTAAAATCGGTGAAAATTGATGGTGAACAAAATGATAGATCTAAGCAGCTTATTTTTCCTGAGCTTGGGGAGCAATATGTTTGTTTACCTGTATTCAGAAGGCAGACGTTGTTGCACAGCAAAAAAATCTTCTAAAATACGTCCTCTACTGTCTGTTTGCTCACTCCCCCAAAAGGAGGAGTGTGCATTAAAATCTCCAACTAAAATATATGGTTCAGGTAACTGTTGTAAAAGTTCCTCTAAATCGTGAAGAGTAACAATGACATGAGGTTGAAGGTAGACAGAACATATTGTGATTGTTTTATAATGAACAACAGTAACTGCAACAGCTTCGAAATTAGTTTTGAGATGGACTTCTCGCGTTGCAATACTGCTCTGCACAACAATAGCAACGCCTCCGGAGAGGCGACCTGCTTGCTCTCTGTCACATCGAAACACTTTGTGCTTTTTTAAGATTTTTTTTTGTTGAGGTCCCAGATTGGTCTCTTGTAGGCATAGGACCACAGGGGACAGTGAATTTAAAAGGTCTGTTACGTCATTGTAGTCTCTTAAAAGTCCTCTACAGTTCCAATGGACTAAGAACGCCATTTTATATGAGGAAGGTAGAGAGACTAAGTTTCTTCTGGCCCGGTGATTCGGGCCTTTTCTTTTCTAGTTCGCTCCAAGGAGCTCCGTCGCCTGTCAGATGTTGACGGCCCCGGACAGTTGTCGTTTGTTGTGTCCATTGCGTCCTCGGACGTGCTGGACGATTGTGCAGACTGCACAGACACATTTGTGGTAGATCTCGCCGTTACTGGAGAGACCTTGGGGCCAGCTGACCTAGAGGCCCGCGCATCCTGCTTTGGGGGTGGTGGAGCAGCCCCAGCTACTTCCACCGGGGATGTAGAGGTCCCTGCCTTAGGTGCATGCACCGTGTGTCACCTGGGCAGGTTCCAAGAACTGCTGTGACGCCGCCCCCTTTTGCGTCACAACAGAATAAGTTGGGGTGTGAGTGGACGTGAGTTTCTTACGTGCTTCCCTGTAAGTGAGGTTTTCTTTGACTTTTAGTGTGATGATATTGTCACGATATTGACGACTAGGGCTAGGCTATCAGAGCCGGTGCAGGTGGAATTACAAGGTCCAAGCTTTAGGTACGTCCTTCTAGGCCGGAGCCGATTCACTTCGTCCTTTTTCTCCGAACGCCACTTCGTCTCTCGCTCCGAGCGCCCCCTGGCATTCCTCCCTCCTTAAGCGTGACGCACACGGCACACGGGTGGACAAAAGCAAACGAAAAAAAAAAGTTTGCAGATGCTGTCTTTCAGTTACCGCATAAAATACGGCTTCATGCGTAGGACATGAACTGTCTCTGGACGAGGTAGCCGACGGCCTCTTTGCTCTGGGCCATCTGGGAGGACCTCATAGTTAACGTCGCTGAGGCGCCGCAAGACTTTATATGGTCCAAAGTAACGGCAAATCAGCTTTTCTGATAGGCCACGGCGTCGAACAGGAGTCCACACCCACACCTGGTCCCCGGTGTTGTAGGAAGCTTGTTTGTGGCGGAGGTTGTACCGGCGTGAATCCTTGTCCTGTTGCTGGGCGATGTGGACGCGTGCTAGTTGGCGTGCTTGCTCAGCATCTTGGGCAAAGTGTTCGGCGTCGGTAGAAAGCTCGGTATCTGTTTCGCAAGGGAGCATTGCGTCCAGCATCGTCCGAACCTCCCTGCCGTAAACTAGACAAACGGTGTAAAGCGTGTCATCTCTTGGACTGCCCTATTGTACGCGAATGTCACATATGGTAGGATAGCATCCCAAGTCTTGTGCTGGGCGTCGACATACATCGCCAGCATATCCGCAATGGTCTTATTAAGCCTTTCCGCCAGTCCGTTGGTCTGCGGATGGTAAGCAGTAGCTTTTCGATGCGCCGTACCGCTGAGATGAAAAATTTCGGCCATCATATGTGAAGTAAAGGCAGTCCCTCTGTCAGTAATAATACAGGTCGGAGCACCGTGCCGCAGCATGATCTGGTGTACAAAGAAATGGGCAACCTCTGATGCTGTACCACTAGGTAACACTTTGGTCTCGGCATATCGAGTCAGGTAGTCTGTGGCGATGATTATCCAGCGGTTGCCCCCGGAGGATCGAGGGAAAGGACCGAGAAGGTCCATGCCGACTTGATCAAACGGTGCGCTTGGTGGTATTATGGGCACGAGAAGGCCTGCAGGCTTTGATTGCGGAACCTTCCGACGCTGACATTGCAGACAGCTCTTAACATAGCGCTTAACGACAGTGGCAAGGTTGGGCCAGTAGAATGTCTTTCGTATTCTAGCAAGTGTGCGAGTATAGCCCAAGTGGCCGGAAGTTGGTTCATCGTGGCACGCGGAAAGGATTTCCTCTCGCAGAGCTGCGAGTACCACGAGGAGGTAGGTTCTCGAATCGGATCTAGAGCTGTGCTTATAGAGTACACCACTTCTCAGGCAGAAAGTTGAGAGGCTCCGAGAAAAGCACTTAGGTATTGTGGCTGGCTGACCTTCTAAATAATCGATCAGGGCTCGTAACTCTGGATCAGCACGCTGCTGATGACATATCTGAAGCATCAACAGCTCCGAGAAAACTGCCAGAGTCACCCGTGTGTGGTGAAGCGAGCTCGACGGGCGCACGAGAGAGCGCGTCAGCATCTTCATGCTTATGTCCGGACTTATAGACTATAGTGAGGTCAAACTCCTGTAGGCGAAGGCTCCATCGCGCCAGGCGGCCGCATGGGTCACGCAGGTTGGCCAGCCAACACAAGGAATGGTGGTCAGTGACCACTTTAAATGGGCGACCATAAAGGTAGGGGCTAAATTTTGCAGCAGCCCAAATAATGGCGAGGCAGTCCTTCTCAGTAGTTGAATAGTTCATCTCGGCGCGGGATGAAGCACGGCTGGCATAGGAGACGACTCGTTCCACACCCTCTTGACGTTGCATGAGAACCGCCCCAAGGCCAATGTTACTGGCGTCAGCGTGGATTTCTGTCTCACCGTGCTCATCGAAATGGGCTAGAATAGGCGGCGGTGATTGGAGACGGAGACGCAACTCGGTAAAAGCAGCTTCTTGCTCGTCCGGGTGAGCCGAGTCAGCGGTTCAGCAAGATCAGCGAAGTTATCGATAAAACGGCGGTAATAACTGCACAAGCCGAGAAATCTGCGAACAGCTTTCTTGTCACGTGGAATCGGAAATTCCGCAACAGCAGTAAGCTTGTCAGGGTCGGGCTTCACGCCGGCAGCGCTTACGACATGACCGAGGAATTTAAGCTCTTGGTAGCCAAAGTGACATTTCTGTGGCTTAAGTGTCAATTTAGCGGATCGAAGGGCTTCGAGTACTGACTGCAGGCGCTTAAGATGTTGTGAAAACGATTCTGCGAAGACCACCACGTCATCTAGGTAGACTTGGCAACACTGCCATTTAAGCCCGGCGAGGACAGTGTCCATCATCCGCTGAAATGTGGCCGGCGCGGAAAAAAGTCCGAAAGGTAGAACTTTAAATTCGTAAAGACCGTCGGGTGTGACAAAGGCCGTTTTTTCACGATCTCGCTCATCTACCTCAATCTGCCAGTAGCCACTTTTCAGATCGATTGACGAAAAGTACTTCGCACGCCGAAGGCGGTCGAGAGAGTCGTCAATCCGCGGCAAGGGGTAAACATCCTTCTTGGTTACGGCGTTCAGCTTGCGGTAATCGACGCAAAAACGTAAAGTGCCGTCTTTCTTTTTAACTAGAACGACTGGGGAGGACCATGGGCTATTTGAAGGCTGGATAACATCATCTTCGAGCATTTGTTTAACTTGTGACTTAACTTCGCGCTCGGTCGAAGAGACACGGTAGGGGTGCTGGTGAATTGGGCGCACATCATCGAACGTCACGATCTGGTGCTTGACAATGGGAGTCTGATGCACTTTTGACGATGATGCAAAACACTCTCTGAATTCGAGTAACAATGAAAACATCCGTTCACGCTGGCTCACCGATAGCTCTGAGCTAATATCGAGGTTGTCGAGGGATGTGGGCGGTGGCACGGTTTCTGTGGACAAGCACTCGGAGACTTCAGATATGCGTTCCGCGAAAGCTACGGAAGTATTCCAGAAAAGATGTCGATACTCGTGCGAAAAATTGGTAACAAGTACCTTGGACCGACCACAGTTAAGATGGATCAAACTGCGAGCCACGCAGACTCCCTGCGTCAACAGTAACGAGAGGTTAGTTTCGGCTATTGCATCACCATCGTGAAGTGCATTGCATTTGACATTAACAAAGGTGCTGGTTCGGGGTGGCAGCGTGACACTGTCCGCATAAACTCGAAGCACATTGAGTGGTCGCTGTGTACTGCTGAGGGCGACTGCTTTCTCAGTTGAAAACGAGACCTCAAAATCCCAGAGGTCAATAATTGCGCCATATTCACGAAGGAAATCTATGCCCAGAATTAGGTCACGTGAGCAGCTTTTCAGAACGAGGCAGCTTACCACAAATGTCGACTCTTGAATTTGAACCCTGGCCGTGCACATGCCTAGAGGAGTGACCAGATGACCACCTGCAGTGCGAACGTGTGTGCCAGCCCACGGAGTCAAAACACTTCTTGAGAATCGCGGCAAACTGGCTGCTCAAAATAGAATAATCAGCGCCAGTATCCAACAAAGCTCGAACATGGCGACCATCCAGTATTACTGGTATGTCCAACGACAGCTTCTCGCGAATATCAGGCTTCTGAGTGTTTGAGTGCTCTGCGTCGGTGTACGCGGTATGCTTCACCTGCAATTCGTCGTTGTTGCAGGCGCGTTGTTGCGGTGTCCGTTCCACCGGCAATTCTTCGTCGTTGCGGGTGCGTTGTCGCGTCATCTGTTCCACCGGCAATTCGTCGTTGTTGCAGGTGCATTGTTACGTCTGTTTCACCGGCAATTCTTCGTTGTTGCGGGTGCATTGTTGCGTCGTCTGTTTCACCGGCAATTCGTCGTTGTTGCGGGTGTGTTGGTGCGTCGTCGGTTCCACCGGCAATTCGTCGTCGTTGCGGGTGCGTCGTGGTGGCGTCGAGGTAGCGTTATAATCGGCAACCGCGGACCTTTCCAATGTCGATTCGTAGAGTTTCCGTGTCCGCGTCGATGGGGGGTCTCCCGCGCAGCGATGTCCAGCGACCCTACCCCCGAAGGTCGCTGGTTTCAGTTTTCCCGCTGGGGGCTGGGCAATCGGCCCTGCGCTGCCCATGAGGACCTCGCAGCAGATGTCGAAGGGCGAGCCCTGGGCGACGGCGATCGAGATTGCTGCGGACGAGACGGAACACCACGGCACTGGTCATTAAGGAAATCTTCAACGGCTCGGGGTCTTTCGCCGTAGCGAGGCCGCGGAGAATCGGCGGAAAAACCTTCGAGGCCCAGTCGATGGTAGGGACAGCGCCGATAGATATGTCCCGGTTCGCCGCAGTGAAAGCATGAAGGCCGTCGGTCGGGGGTACGCCACTCGTCTGCTTTCCGTCTAGACTGTTGGGAATCCGTTACGTACTGGATCACGGGGGCCGGTGTTGGTGCAGCTACGTTAGCAGGAATGAGAGTCGGCGACTGGGGTGGCGAGTATTGTAGCACCTCGGCGTATGTGGGACACTGGCACTCAGGTGGCGTAAGAGGAGGAGCAGGGTGTGGTTCACCGCTTGGAAACGAAGGCCGGAGCGCTTGCTGCACTTCGTCGCGGAAAACGCTCGCAATGGAGGTAGAAGCTGGTTGATGTGCGCCATACAGCAGTTTGAGTTCGTCGCGCACAATCGAACGTACGAGCTCACGTAGCGCCGATGCGTCCATGCCATGCGATGGTAACTCGGCAGAGACGGAGGTGGCGTGGATGGTACGATTCTGTGCCGAAGCTCGCTGCTGAAGCACTTTTTCTATCGTGGATGTTTCCGCAAGGAATTCTGCGAGTTTTCGGTGGGCTGCGCACCAGGCCAGCAAAAAGCTGCTCTTTAACGCCAAGCATGAGGTAGCGCAGCTTTTTGTCCTCGGACATTGTAGGGTCTGCCCGCTTGAAGAGGCGTGTCACGTCTTCGATATATGCCGCGACGGTTTCGTTAGGCATTTGAACCCGAGATTGGAGAGCGTGTTCGGCCCGTTCGCGGCGATCTGAGCTACCATAAGCAGCCGCAAGATGACGCTTGAACTCACTCCAGGAAGACAGCTGGTCTTCATGGTTCTCAAACCATGTCCGAGCGCCATCTTCAAGGCTGAAGTAGACGTTGCGAAGCCGGGCGGCGTCATCCCAGAGGTTGAAGGTAGCTACCCTTTCGTAGTGCTGCAACGAGTCGTCGACGTCTTCATAGGTGTCCCCGTGAAAGGTCTTTGGGACGCGGGGGTTCTGAAACGTCACGTAAGTAGGGGCTGCTCTAGGCATTGCGACGACATCGTGGCTGCCGGTAGTCATAGCCGATGGGAAAACTCAGGTGGTAGGCCTCGTTGCCTGCGGCTGGTGCGGTGAACAGGCGTTTCCTCGAATATATGACCAGCACTCCTGCTTAGCGGAGGGGTACGGGACATCAGACCTGACATCCACCAGATTTGTCACGATATTGGCGACTAGGGCTAGGCTATCAGAGCCGGTGCAGGTGGAATTACAAGGTCCAAGCTTTAGGTACGTCCTTCTAGGCCGGAGCCGATTCACTTCGTCCTTTTTCTCCGAACGCCACTTCGTCTCGCTCCGAGCGCCCCCTGGCAATATCTTTCTCTTGTTTCCATGTTGGACAGGTTCGTGAGTAAGCAGCGTGGCTGCCCTCACAGTTGATGCAAAGATGCGTTTCGGATTCACAGTTCTCAGCGGGATGCTCGTGGGAGGCACACTTCGCACATGTAAGTTGGCCTCGGCAAGTCTGTGAGCCGTGGCCATACCTTTGGCATTTGAAACAGCGGCGCGGGTTAGGTATGTACGTTTTCAGTTTTATCTTCGTGTACCCTACCTCCACAGCCTCGGGCAGTGTGCTTGATTCGAAGGTTAGGGCTAAGTGCCTGGTCGGTATCTCTTTGTTATCCCATCTGATTTTAATTCTGAACACATCGATGACATTTTGTTCTCTTAGTCCTTCAAGGAGTTCTTCTTCACTTAGGTACTTTAGGTCTTCATCTGAAATGACTCCCCTCACCATGTTTAGAGAGCGGTGTTTGGTGACATTATCTGGGCATTCCCCAAAGCTGGTTACTGTTGGGAGTTTTTCATTCTGATGATGGTACATAATTTCCAAGAGAAGGTCGCCATTTGGAAGTTTTTTGACATTGTATCCTTGGCCTATTGCTTTAGTCAATGTCTTGGTCACGACAAAAGGAGATGTTTGCCTAGCTGTTTTTGAGGGTCTTCACTGTGCACCACGTGGAAGCGTGGGAATCTGTTTGCATTCTTTAGAAAGAAGTTTGCAGTTTCATCGGTCCGTCCCCTTTTTCGGGAATGATCATTGAAGAGCAAAGAAGAAGCCATACAGTAAGTTTTTGTTCAGCCGGGGTGGCGGCCACCCACCATGGAGCCCAACGAGGGGACGGGACAGGAACTCGCAAAGCAGTCCTGCCCACGCCAGCCGTACACCCCGACTATAACCAAATATGGCATAACGCAGGGTGGTTAGCCACACAAGGTTAACCCTCGCCGCCTGGAAGTAGGAAGAAACGAAGAAGGTAAGAGAAGACAGGACAGTTGTAAGAGAGGGGATAGGAAAGTGAAAGATGGAGGAGAGGGTAGGAAAAGGCGACTGCCGATTTCCCCCGGGTGGGTCAGCCCCGATGGTGCCGTCTGTGGGAAGCGTGGGCCAAAGTGGTGTGTTGCCTCCGCCGAGGGGCCTCAAAGGTCCAAACGCTCGGCATCGGCTCAACCACCAGGATCCCCTTTTCCCCAGACACGGCGATGCCACGCACAGCTAAGCGTGGGTGCTCGGGGTCCGTGGTGTCGCACAGTACACGCAAACATCTGCTTTAATAGATGCCCCTTGCGGGATGAGAAATCATGTATGCCAACTATGATAGCACTGGATGTGATGTATTCCCACACTACATCGCTTCCTCGTGCAAGAAAATGGGTATAAATGGCACTTATGTAGTTAAAATAAACAAACACTGATACTGCACGCCGGTCACCTTGGCCTGTTATGATTTTACGTCTTTGCCTTATTCGTTGAAGCTAGGTAAGGGCGCCTTAAAGATAAGAACACACAAATAGAAATTTAATCGAGATATGCAGTGTCCGGTAAATCCGCTCAAAATAGTTGAACTGGTCAGACTTGAATGTGCTGGTGTCCATCTTTAAGTCGTCCCATAGCGGTGGTGCACTGGTTACGACAGTCCACTACTGTTTCCAAGGGCAGGGGACCGAATCCCGGCTGCGGCGACCGCTTTTCAATTGAGGCGAAAAGCAAGGCGCCCGTGTGCTGTGCGATGTCAGTGCAGGTTAAAGAACCTTAAGTGGTCGAAATTTTCGGAACCCTCCACTACGTTGCCTTCCATAACCTGAGTTGCTTTGCGACATTAAACCCATAAAACCATGCCATACCATCATCAGGAGATGTAGGGGACAATATAGCGAGTTGATTACGTTTGTACTTGGGGAGACTGACAGCACACATAGTTTCCACAAATGACAAAATGCTTACTCAATGCTATCAACGAATTTTTAACATCCATATTATGGTTATTTGATATAGCATTCACTCTGTTTCTACACTCTTTTACCATTTATGTTTCTTCATACCAATTTTTCCATTCACCCAAAGCGACCTATAGCCTGAGTCTCTTTGGGATGTTAAAACCAAATAAACCAAACCAAACCATCTTGATGTCGATTCGAGTATACTCCCTGAGTCCATCGGGTTAAAGGCAGAGTCACACTGCGGAAACGCAACAGCTACATCAGCCGAATAAGTTCGCCAAACAAGCCATCAACAAGTTTCCGAACCAGCTTGTTGCCCAACAGCTTGTCACACCGCACAAACGGCAGGGAAGCCGAACAGGCTGCTGCAGTGTTACCTCAGTGTGACAGTGTTCGGCAACCAAAAGCAGGAAACTGTCCATCAATGCTGTTTGGCTTGTTCGCTGGCCGGGCGAATTTCCGGGCGACAACAGACCAACCAGAGTACTCATATTTGAGCTGATTGACTCATTCCTGCGAATTTCCTACTTGCAGATACAGCTTTCTTTTTTTTTTTGCAGAAAGTTTCTATGCAAACCATTTTCCACGTGGCGTCTTGCAGGCAGTGCATTCTAGCGAGCGCTGACGCGGCGGTGGTCGCTCGTCCTGTTGGCAAGGGCACGGAACTTCGACAACGGTGCCTCCCGCAGATGGCGATAATATGCGCTGCTGCCTGCCAGCCGTAAGGTTGTTGGCCGACTTATTGCGCCGGGAATTCCCGCCTGGGCGGTGGCTGTGTGAATCTTGAACCAAACGTGAGGTCCTGTGTGTGCGCCTGGGGACATGTAAACTGACAACCTCCATCTGCAGCGTCCCTCCGACACGGCGCGGTGGCTGGCGCCGTGCCATCCGTGTTTACCCTGTTTTGGTTGCGGTGTTTTCTTTTTGGAATGGGCCTAGTGCTCAGCGAATACAGCGTCCATGTTTTGATGCGAGAGAGTGCGATCACGGGACACTGAGCAGCAGTGTGTGGTGCGTCAACAATGAGAGCGGGCGCGTGAAATGTGCGAAGGATTGAGTGGTGCGTCAGCATGAAGAGCGGACGCCTGAAAACTGTGCGAACGTGCGTGTGTGAAACGAAGAAGTGTATTTGTAATCGAGTGGTTAATTGTTAATATACATATGACATGATCGGATCAGCAAAGCTCGCGTGGGCGAGCTGTATGGTTGTGCGGTTAGAACGTCAACTTGATGTCCGGACGAGGAATTCCACTCGTGTTGCAAGCCAAGGTGGTGGAGTGTCGGATTTGCGTTCTCACGGTCGAGGCCTCACAAATGCCTCTCATGTGGCATTCCTGTAGTCCTGTAAGTTTGTAGAGTAATCTCATGTAATGTCTTCTCTGCCATAAGCCTCTGCCCATTCCTCCAAACCTCCTAGTGCTCATCATCTCTGTAGTGGGTATAGTCAGGTTGATGATGATGATGACATCCCCCGGACTGGTTACCTAGGCGTGTGTGCAGATATTTTTACCATTTGCCAATTTGTTTTCCTTACCGCAACAAATAGTAGCTTCCCTGTCGGAAATTTTGCTCATGGTGGTTATGGTGGAACCGTGATCATGGTGGATTATGGTAGTGGGGGCATGGTGGATGGTGTGTATGATGGTTATGGTGTGCATGGTCATTATGGTGTGCATGATGAAGAGTGGTGGCCAGATGGTGGAGAATAGCAAGGTAGGTACACACAGCACGCTGGTGTCATCTTGTGTATCATATATAGTTACAGTTCATTGGGGAAGATAATACAGAATGCTGGTAGTGCCCCTATTTTCCTTGATGGCTAAGGAGCTGATGCTGTATTTGCTAACCTGCTGAGTTATATAGTGAGCATGCTAGCTTGCAGCTTCTGTGCATCCAGGTAGCAGCAGAAATGGCTCACCTACTGAAGCACGCACTGAATAAGTAGCATACAGAAAGTGGAGCTCAGATTCCAACTTTATTGGAATTATCGGCGACTGGATTTTTCCTGCGATGTCCTTGTCGGCTGGCCTCAACGAAGAATCGCCGCGGATGTTGGCGGCATGATTGAACTCGTGCTTCGTCAGGCACATCTGCTTTTGGACGTTTTCTTATGTACTGTAGTGCAGTCTGAAAAAGGAAAACATGTATCTTTTCAATTCTCCTTCATCAGCTAATGACATACACAAATAGCTCTTGCATATGGCTATGCAAGGTGTAGTACACAAAAATGGCAAAAGGAAACATGCAGTTCCATTTTGACACAGCTCTGTGGCACTGTGCATGTTAAAACTGGTTTTCAGCCATTGTACCCCTTGAGCGTTTCGGTAGCAGGTTACACAAATTTGAGTCAGGGCTATAAATTAGCCTCCAAAAGGCATGCACTTGATAAGCCAGCACACCATGGCCTGCAGAGGGCACGGGGGAGGCAACGTGATGGCACCGGTGTGCATGCTGCTAGAAAGAATTTGAGTCCTAGCTGCACTGCGCAGCTCGCTCGGTAGATGCTTTGCATACATGCCCAGCCAGAAGTGCAGCCCAAGTTTCGAGTTTCAAAGATGCTGGCATCAACGACCCTGGTAAACTGTAAACACTCTCCCTCTCTACCTCTCGAACAAGCTCTCAATTTCTGTAATCTTGTGGAGTTTAATTTGCTTTAACTGCACACTGCTTTTAACCTCCATGCCTAACATTTTAACCCACTGCAAAAAATGATGACCTAGGCAGCTGCCTCGTCATCAGCTGCATCAGCTGCCTCATTGTCAGTGCCTTTGATATGTCGAATATTGGTTGTGAACTCCGGTATGTAGTCCAGCTGACGAAGTTCACGGACGATGTATTTCGGAGAGTTTGTACGGAACATACACCAGAGGCTTATGGTCCTTGAGAACGTAAAATGGCTGGCCCTCCAAGAAGTGGTGGTAGTGCTGGATGGTGGAGTAGATGGCAAGCAGCTCACGGCCAAATACGCTGTACAGTCTCAGCAGGCTGGAGCTTCAGAGAAAAGAAACCCAGTGGGTGCCACTCGGAGTCAATATGCTACTGGAGAACTGCACCAATGGCCACGTGAAAAGCATCCATCATGATGCGAGTGGACGCGGAAGTCCTAGGGTGGATGAGGACCTATGAATCGGCGAGGGCTTGTTTTGTAGCCGTGAAAGCGGCCTGAGCCTCGGGAGACCAGGAAACCGCGGAGGATGACTTGGTGGTGCGGAGAAGGTCAGTCGGGGTGAAGACGCTCGGCGCAGTGTGGAATAAAGCGCCGTGAAAAATTCACTACGCACAGGAACTCATGGAGTTTGCATAGGGTAGTAGGTGCTGGAAAGTCCTTAACAGCCTGGATGTGAGAAGGCAATGGACGAATTCTCAGTGCCGAGATGTGGTGGCCCAAGAACTCAGGCTCGGAAGAGCCGAAAACATTTCTGGGCATTGACGACCAAGCCAAACTCTTGGAGGCGTTGAGAGTTCCCGGCGGTGACACTCTGATCCTGTGGAGAACAAACAACTCGCGACGAGGATGTCGTCAATGTAGGCAAATACCGCCGGGAGTCCACGCGTCACTTCAGCAGTGAATCTTTGGAAAGTGAGCTGCGTTGCGTAGCCCAAATGGCATGTGCACATAGTCAAATAGTCCAAAGGGTGTAGTGATGGTCGTCTTCGGAATATCGGCCGGCTCAACAGGGATTTGGTGGTACGCTTTGACAAGGTCCACTTTACTAAAGATGTTGCAGCTTTCCAGATGTGCAGTGAAGTCTTGGATGTGTGGAAGGGGATAGCTGTCGTGGACCGTATGAGCATTGAGAGCCCGGTATCTGCGCACGGACACGTCACCCGGTTCTTTCTTGGGCACCAGATAGAGTGGTGAGGCCCAGCGCTGGATGAAGGGCGAATAATACCCAGCTGGAACATGTCAAATTCCCGGTTTGCAATAGCCAGATGCTCGCCGAAGAGTCTGTGCGGACGAGCTGCGACAGGTGGACCACGCGTGACAATGAGGTGGGTTATACCGTGCTTGGGTGGCTGATGGAGATTATAAGGCCTTGTGACCTTGGGAAAGTCTGCGAGGACTTGGGTGTACGGGCATGACGGAATCAGAGTTCGGATGCCAGTGGAAGCGACAGGCGATATAATGCCAGTGATGGAAAGGTGCATCTTGCTGTCGATGAGGCGATAGGTGACGCATGCTGACGTCCAGATCAAAATGTGTCAGGAAGTCGGATCCGAGGATGGATTGATGTATACATCAGCGACGATGAAGACCGATCGAAATGTGCACCACAGGCCAATGTCCAGAGTGAGGGATCGGAGACCATACGTTGCGATGGAGGTTGAGTTGGCCGCACGGAGAATAGGTCGATGTGACTTGGAAGCACAGTCGGCCTTGGAGGACAGCAGTACGGTGACTTCGGCACTAGTATCGACGGGGAAGCACAGGCCAGAAATGTGGTCCATGACGACGAAAAGGCAGCCAGGTTGAAGAGCGAGGTCACATACCGCCGTCATTGATCTCGCTCCGCGTTTCCCAACCAGTTGCATGGGGGAGTGCACTGGCGGGTGCGGTGCTGGAAAGTTCGGTGATACCAGCAGACACGGACTGCGAGGACTGGACGAGTGCGGAGAAACCGCGCTGGGCATAAGAGGACTTCCGAAGGCCATCGATAGAAGCGGCCAGTTGATCGATCCGGGCCTCTAACCGTGAAATGACGGAGGTCTCCGGTGGAGAAGATAGGGCAGCGACGGAAGGTCGCGTTGTGGACTCGATCAGCGAGCTGGGCGAGGCGGTCAAGAGTCAAGTCCCCCGCAGCAGCCAAGATGAGGCGGGAGGACTGCGGCAAGCGTTGAAGGAAGAGCTGCCTCAACAGTGCGCCATTCGAGTCGGTGTTGCTTTCGCCCAGGAGCTGCAGCATACTAGCGAGTAGCTGGGAGCAGCTGCTGGAGGCGCTTACTCTCGACGCCGTGGTTCGGTTCAGAAGGCCCTGTTTTAGTCACTGGTACGGGGCATCGCCCAAGGGTCCAGCAATAATGTCCGCCACCTCTTGAGTCACTTCAGGAGGCAGGTTAGAAAGTAAATGACGAAACCGAGATCTCTGAGGTGTGGTGCAGATGGAAGATGGCTTCCACTTGGGTGAACCAGATCTGCGAACACTTGGTCCAGAATGTTGGTAGGCGGAGCTGGAGAGCTGCAACGTCCCGTTGGTGCAAGGCAGCGTCAGGCGGAAGGTTGCTAGCGTTTGTCATTTCTTAGGCCGGAGTCACCACTGTTGCGAATTTGCAGGGTCGCAGCGGAGCACCAGAGCTAGATGACCAGCATGGTAGGTTTCTCATTCTGAACAGGCCATACTGTGCTTGCGTTGGAACAGGGCTTGCGTAGGCTGTAAATCTATTTTCCTCTAACACGGGCTGGTAACGCTGATCTCAGCGCCTCTGCTTTATAGCGTCGGTGGGCGCTATAGTCTCACCCGATGAATGAGATCCAGTCTGTCTTAAAAACACCGATTTAGTCAGGACAAACAGAAAAGCATTCAGAAAAGAAAACATTGGGGGCCGCTGCACTGAAAACAAAGGGTTGAGACTGGTGAAAATGCGATACCTTGAATAAAACAACTAGGGTCAGGGCTTTAACACGGCGAGACAAAACTATCAGTGGCGCAAACGGCATGATTCGATACGGCCAAATCTTAATAGCTGTTCAAGAAACATTGCTCCTCGCGTAGCAGCAACTCACGCAAATACGCTTAAGCCATCTCTCCAGATACCGCTTCCGTCTTCGACCAGGCAGGTCCCTGTTTCATCGCCTGTGCACATCCTACTGGCCCGCGGCGCTTCGTGGTTGCACAACTGCCCCTCATAGCGCTGCCGCCGTGCAAAAGCCTCGGGCCTTGCTTAAGGCGTTCGTTTCGCAACTGGTAGCTCGTTCATGCAAACTCTTGCTTTCCTGGCAAGCATGACCCAAGCAACCACCGACATCCATCGGACAGCCAATGGCCATCTGTTCCGGATGGCTGATGGACGTCCGCGAACAGCCAGTGGACGTCCAAAGGGAAATGTTTGTCTGGTCAATGGACGTCCATTTCGGACGTCCGTTCCCGTATCTTTGTCGGATATTCGCATATATGCTGCATGCAAGCTTTTTTCGCTCCCACGAGGCAATAAAATAGAAAAGGAGCTTAAAGTACAACCACCATATTTTAGTGTGAAATGTCTAATTCCTATATATGACGTAAAACTTAAGCGCACATCCATCTTCCGTGATGAAGTGGGAGCAACCAGCTTTCTGCAAAAAGAAAAACAAAACAAAGGTTAGTCTTCAAGCCTACACTAAATTTCAGTAGACCTAAAATGCCCGCCAACTTTGTTTTGGTATTCACATTAAGACCAAAATAACACAATGAGGTGAGAGCAATAGCCTGTAGCTCATGCACAGCATAATCTTGACTCGAGGTTTTCTGGAGGCCAATAACAAGGAAATTGAGTATTTCTCATATTGTACCTGCCCTACAACATTGTTACAAGCAGTCTCAAATATCAGCGAGGTTCCGCCCTCCTTTCCCTTAGTTCACGCCAGTTATATCGTTCAGTCGTGGAACATCACACCAGGCTTTCTGGTCACTGGCTATCTTTCGAATATCACATAAATTCATCTGCAATGCTTCAAGGATAAAGCTGAACAGTTCAGAAGGCAGTATCATACAGGCCATACCTAATTAAAATAAGCTGATAATGCACTTCAATAATTTCTAGCACAGAAAACGCCACTGGCTATCTGAAATTTTTTTTTGTAGTGGTGCACAACAACTTTCATGCTCGCGAGCTTAGGCGATTATCGCATTGTACAGGAGCAGTTATGCATGTTATCACTGTAATGCACTGCAGCGCAGACTGTGCCCTAGCAACCTGAATTAAGAAATGCAGAGCATGCCACTTGTGAAGGCAAGCATTTAAAAAAAAAAATCTTTGAAGGACGACTGTTTGCCCAGTGCCTTGGTGGACGAAAATAAGGAGGTTGGTTATAAGCTTCGCAGGATTGCAAGAGTAGAACGCGGGCACCTCCAGCAATTGTGAAACAGACAAATGTAACGGCTGCAGGCCTCCGTCTTTCCAGCCAGCAGCGACCTTCTCAGAAGAAGCGAAGCCGACAGGAAGTGTCGAACATGAAAAGGGCGTTCCCGGTCGTGGGGAGCAACGGGAGCGCTTTCCACGAAGGCTACTCGCCAACGCCGCTCTGTAAACAGCCGCGCTCATAAATTGCGAGACCGCGGCGCAGGGCTGTCGGAGCTGAGGAGGCGAGCGCTGGAAGTAACAGGGAAAGGAGGAAGACTGCGGCCAAGTGTTTCAAGTCGGCGACGCAAGGCAGAAGCTTTTTGTACCCCGACCCTTTAGGACGTGCCATGTATTCGTGTGTAATATAGTCCTCTGTTTTGTTTTCCTCAAAAAAACGTAGTTGTCTTTTGTCTAATGTCGAACCCAAGCTCAAAAGTTATCTCACATATTGGTGCCGAAACCCGGGATCTAGATCAAAGTTTCTTGTGAGCATTTCATCATTGTGTGTGAGCGGACGACATCGTACCGGCTGCCCCTAGGAAAAGCCTCAACAAAGACAACGGTGAAGTGACCGAGAACCATGGAGAAACTTAAAGTGAAGAGTAGAGCGTGGCGGGGACAAAATACAGTCCTGATCAAGGAGGTCGCAACAGCAGTCCAGAGTCGGGATGCCAGCGTTGAGACCCTGACAACTCTGTTGTACCGACTGGAATCCAATAACAATGAACTGCGAAAAATCAACGAGGAATTAGAGGCTTCTATCCCAGAAGAGACGTTCGAGTCGGAATGCATGGAGACCATCCAATACGACGACAGAGCGATTCACGCCATCGGACAGCTAAAAGAAAGAATAGCTGCAGTGGAGACGACTACGGCTTCATCGCGCGACATGGCCACGACACAAGCGATAACATCAGCGCCGGCACAAACCGGGATCAAGCTTCCAAAGCTGCAACTGCAGACATTTAACGGTGAGCTGTCCAATTGGCAACCATTTTGGGAATGCTACAGGAGCGCTGTGCATGAAAATGAGGGCCTCTCCAAAGCTGAGAAAATGCACTATTTGAGAACGTTGCTCTCCGGACCAGCCTTGACAGCCATCAGAGGTCTGCAGGCCACAGAAGCATGCTACAGCGATGCTGTAGAAATACTAGCAAGAAGGTTCGGTGACAAGAGCAGGATTGAGCAGGAGCACCTCTCAAGATTATGAGCATTGCCAGCGGTTTTGTCGTCAAGCGATGTACGGGGGCTCCGCCGTCTGCATGATCACGTGCAAGCTCGCGTTAGCGGACTCAAAGGACTAGGAGTCAGCCCGTCAACATACGCGGCAATGTTGAGTGAAATCATTTTGTCGGTTCTGCCGAGAGAACTAGTGGTCGAATTTCATCGGCAGGCTAGCCGAGCGACAAGGAAAAATATTGAGCTCGAATTGGCCACTGGTTCCTCAGCTACGACAAGCGAAAAAAGCGAAAGACTTAAAGAAGTGTTACAATTTCTCTTATTGGAAACAGAAAGCAATGAGAGATGCATGGGAAATGCCAATTTTGTGCATGAAAGTCACAAACCCAAGCGCAGTACCCAAGACGACCGCCAAACCCGCGTGCGGAAATTCTCCCCGACTGCAAGTGCCGCGGTGCTGCGTGCTAATTCTTCCAAGGCCGAAAACTGTTTCTTTTGTGCATCTCAAGAGCACAATACAGAAGGCTGCCCATCAGCCCTCTCCATTGGTGAAAAAAGGAACAAACTAGCCAAGGCAAGACGATGCTTTCGCTGCACAAAGTGGGGCCACCAAGCGAAAGACTGCAGACGACAGATTAGTTGCATGCACTGCAAAAAGCGGCATGCGTCGTCAGTTTGCTTCCCAATTGGATATCGGGAAGCAGCATAACGAAAGCAGGAGAGACAAATATGGCACCTGCTCATACCACAGCCAACGTACACGCTGCTATTGGCAAAGAAGAGAATAAAGAAGTGGCTCTGCAGACGTTCCGCGCATGGGCTGTTGGGGACAGTATGCAGGGATACATACGCGGAGTGTTGGATGGAGGAAGTCAGCGCACCTTTATCCGAGAAGACGTCTCACGAACGCTGAAACTGAGAGTCTTGGGAGAGAAGGACTTCCAACTAAACACATTCGGCGGTGCTAACGCAGATGTCCGAAAATGTAGAGTTGTCAAGCTTCGCCTGCGGGGACAATACGACCAAAAAGAAACGAAGGTGGACGCTGTTGAGGCACCATTTATATGCAGCGATGTTATGCAGGTCCCAGTGGAGCACAACTTCGTACAAGAGATGGAGAAAAATGGGGCATTGATAGCCGACAAATTTCTATGCACCGGCATGCCAGCAGTGCCTAGCATTGGCATACTAATCGGGTCAGACCACCTGTGGAGATTCGTAACAGGAGAACTTCGCCGTTCCAAAGAGGACGAAGGATTATCTGCCGTGAACACCACCTTAGGGTGGACTTTCCAAGGTCCTTTCAACGTCACCAGCGCATTCACTTTGGTAACGAACGTGTGTGTGCTAAAAATTGGAATGGAATCCGCAGACCAAATTACACTACAGAAATTTTGGGAGTTGGATGCAATCGGTAATAATGACAAGCCTGAAAATCAAACATGTGAACTTTCAGTTCTAGATATTGCACGGACAAGCGACCGCTACAAAGTTGCGCTGCCATGGAAAGAAGACTGTGCCGAGCTGGCGGATAACAAAGTTATGGCGGTGCATCGACTAAGCAGTTTGACAAAGCGCCTTAGTCGCAACAAGGAAATGATGGAAAAGTACGACTCGGCAATTAGAGGTTACATGGAAGCAGGACACGCGGAAAGAGTTCCTCAGGGAACGAAGACCGGCCAGGTGTATTATATGCCACACCAACCAGTTTTCAGAAATGAGTCGACTACTACCAAACTGCGCGTAGTGTTCGATGCCTCATCGCACGCTCCCGGCAAAGTCACTGAACGATCATCTAGAAAAAGGGCCGAAACTGATCAGTGACTTGGTGCGCATATTAGTGCGATTCCGCCTGCATGAAGTAGCCCTTGTTGCCGATATAGAGAAGGCATTTCTGCAAATCAGTGTCCGACCTGAAGACCGAGATGCATTGAGATTCCTTTGATACAGCAGCCTACCTATTGCCGGAGAACCATTGCCCAACGTAGAAGAATGGAGAATGTGTAGAGTGCCGTTTGGCACTACAGCAAGCCCCTACCTTCTCACAGCCACACTTCTCCATCACTTCGAGAAGGAAACAGGCGCTCTGGAAGAAACAGCAAACATACTGAAGGAATCATTCTATGTAGACGACTTGGTAACGGGAACGAAATCAGACGGCGAGGCACTTAAGATAGCAACGGAAGCAGCAGACATAATGAAGAATGCCGGAATGCGCCTGCGAAAGTGGACCTCAAATTCGGCCGCAATACGAAGTGCCCTGAGCAGTGAGGACTGCGCTGCCTCTGACGAGACACATAAGGTACTTGGCCTTCACTGGGTGCCCGCGAATGACAGCATGACAATATCGCTCACAAGCGTGCTAACTAACGTGAGCACAGGCAGCAAAACTAAACGTGCGGTATTGCAGGCGTCATCAAGAGTGTTTGACCCATTGGGCCTTGTGTCTCCATTTGTCGTCCGGGCAAAGATATTATTTCAGGGAATGTGGGAAAAGGGGTTAAGTTGGGACGAGCCTTTGCCCCTTGATTTGAAAGCTGAGTGGACACATTGGTGTTCAGATTTCGTGAAGCTCAAGCAGCTACAGTTCCCACGCTGCATCGTGCCCAATAATGGAATTTCCTGGCAGTTGCACATTTTCTGCGCTGCAAGCCCACAGGCTTACGGCTCCTGCGCCTACTTGAGGATTCAGGACAACAACGGGAAGGTGAGCGTCAGCCTTCTTTTTGCAAAGTCAAGAGTAGCACCTCTGAAAGCTCTGTCTTTACCTCGACTCGAATTAATGGCAGCCCTGATTGGAACAAGAATGGCAACATATTTCCAAGATATAGTCCCTCAGAAAGTGGAAACATATTTTTGGTCTGATTCAACAATTTGTCTACATTGGATCAAGAGCTCAGCCAAAAACTGGAAGCCTTTCGTGCGGAATCGAGTTGAAGAAATACAAAGTGCCAGCCACCCAGAACAATGGATCCACTGCCCGGGTGCGGACAATCCAGCCGACTGCCTCACTCGAGGAATGAAAGCAGAGACACTGTTGACAAGCAGATATTGGTGGAACGGTCCTGATTGGCTCGCTGAATCTGCAGGTAACTGGCCATCGAAATGTCTGCTCGAGTGCGACAACGTACTCGTAGATGACGAAAGAAAGAAGCAGTCGAGCCAGCTCCTGATTGAGGCATCGCATCTGCCACCTTTGTTACCGGCAGACACTTTCAGCAATTACACGCGCTTGCTGAGAGTCAGTGCATGGGTCATGAGATTTGTGAAAAACTGCTGCACTGAAAACAAAACCACTCATGCATACCTCACAACAGCAGAGATACGTGACGCTGAGAAATACTGGATAAGGAAGGCTCAGCTGGAGTGTTTCCAGTTAGAGATGAATGCTTTGTCTCTTGGGGAGAGCGTACCGACATCATCGCGGATAATACAATTCAAGCCCTTCCTTGACGCAGACGGTTTGATACGTGTAACTGGCAGACTTCAGTTTTCACCATTTCCTGAAGATATCAAACACCCAGTGCTCCTTCCAAGAGATCATGCGATCACAAAACTTGTCATACAAGCAGCTCACCTGCGGACACTCCACGGTGGGCTACAGACAACGATGACGGAATTTCGCGAAAAGTTTTGGATCCAAAGCTGCCGACAAGTAGCGAAGAAGATAATAGCCAGGTGTCCTGTTTGCCTCCGAGACCGAATAAAACCGGCGACAGCTCCAACAGCGCCTCTCCCAAGTGATAGAGTGAGTGGTGGCCAAGCTTTCGATGTCACTGGCATTGACTTTGCAGGACCGTTATACACAAGGACCAAGAAGGTTAGCTCCAAAAGCTACATCACCCTTTTTACCTGCGCTACAACGAGGGCCATTCATTTGGAGCTTGTCTCCAATTTAACGACAGAGTGTTTTCTGCTGGCCTTGAGACGGTTTGTTGCTCGGAGAGGAATGCCATCGGTCATTTATAGCGACAACGCATTGACATTTAAGAAGGCATCAAAGGACGTCAAGACACTGCGGAACATTGCTCGCAGTAGAGAAACGCAGGACTACTGCAGTTCACGTCAAATCAGCTGGAAGTTCATAATTGAAAAAGCAGCCTGGTGGGGAGGCTGGTGGGGACGGATGGTTAAATCCGTAAAAATCGCCCTACGGAAAATCCTCGGTCGTCAGAGCCTCTCCTTCGAAGAGCTTGCTACCGTACTGACCGATGTAGAAGCCACCATAAACTCCCGACCGCTAACTTACACGACAAATGATCCGGGTGAGCCACCTATTCTGACGCCGTCACATTTGTTGACTGGCAGGAGGCTGACTTCCCTCCCTGAAACACGCTCAGCCCGTGTTCCGTCGGCCACTGCTTCGGACATTACTCGTCGCTTCAAGTACCGACAATCTATCGTCAACTCATTTTGGAAGCGATGGCGAAGAGAGTACCTCTTGCAACTACGGTCGGCTCACACAGCGGCAACAAGTCCGGCCAACACCCTGCAAGTAGGTGACATTGTCATTGTCCACGACGATAATGCACCAAAGCACATGTGGCATACCGCTCGCGTCGTGGAACTTTTCAAAGGTCGAGATGGCCACGTGCGTTCTTGCGCCATAAAGATGCCATCGGGAACGCAGCTATGGCGACCGGTGCAACTCCTTTACCCTCTAGAGACGAATGTAAAATGAGTATATACTCATTTGGGGGGGAGTGTGTTGTGAAACAGACAAATGTAACGGCTGCAGGCCTCCGTCTTTCCAGCCAGCAGCGACCTTCTCAGAAGAAGCGAAGCCGACAGGAAGCGTCGAACATGAAAAGGGCGTACCCGGTCGTGGGGAGCAACGGGAGCGCTTTCCACGAAGGCTACTCTCCAACGCCGCTCTGTAAACAGCCGCGATCATAAATTGCGAGACCGCGGCGCCGGCGCAGGGCTGTCGGAGCTGAGGAGGCGAGCGCCGGAAGTAACGGAAAGGAGGAAGACGGCGGCCAAGTGTTTCAAGTCAGCGACGCAAGGCGAAAGCTTTTTGTACCCTGACCCTTTAGGACGTGCCATGTATTCGTGTGTAATATAGTCCTCTGTTTTGTTTTCCTCAAAAAAACGTAGTTGTCTCTTTACTTTTGTCTAATGTCGAACCCAAGCTCAAAAGTTATCTCACAGCAATTTCCTAGTTTGCATAGAGGAGAGGGAGAGCCAAGTCACTCGACATACACGGACGCCACCGCGCCGATTACGCGTGGTTTTCGGTGTAACTAGCTCCTTAATGCTCTCGCGTTGAAATGTGTCAGTAGGTTCACTACGCTGTTACATATTCATACAATTTTCGCTGCGCAGATTTTCACGAAGCTCGATCGCAGTACTCACTTTCAAACGCGGTCGCTTTCGCCGGAGTCCCCCCTGATGTGTTATCGTCTTGAACCACTGTTGCTCCAAGGGGGTAATCCTTTCACACTAGGAACTGGCACACCTGCGCAATCGTCCTTGCAGCGCACACAGATGGGTGAAAGCATTCGAGCATAGCTGCGTGCACTCGCACAGAAAAAAAAAAAAGACTGCTGCCGCGAGCCGCAGTAACCGGACGACAGCCGGCAATGGCGGCACAGCAACACGTGGTATGAAACTACGGCAAAAACATTCATGCGCAGAAATTAATTGGCCGTAATAAGTTAAAACTATATTTTTACTGAATATTGGTAATTTATTTAAATAGGCTACCCTTTCTTGTGAGGGTATCCAACCGAAACCTACCATCCCCCCACACACACACACTGCGATAGAATACGCAGCTTTCAACATAACAGCACGGTAGGCGCGGACTGGCAGGGATTTCAAACAGCAAAAAAAAAACTATTTTTGTAAAGACCCACAGTGCAAGGTAATCCGGTGCTTTCGCTCGCCAAGACGGGACCATGGACCATCGTGGATGGCGAAGCCGCGCAGGCCGATGCGCCTATATGGGCAGTGGCGTAAAATGTGGCCAGCCTCACCGCAGTGGAACAAGCTTTCCGATGGCGGCCAGTGCCAGCTCGCGACGCGTATTTGCCGGCTCCGCTCCGTACAACAGCTCACGAATGGGGCTCTGACAGGGAGGCATATATATAAAGAGGTGGTGAAGGGTGGCTGTTCCCGGCCCTATGGAGCTGGGACGGTAGGTCAACGCCGCTTGCGGCGGGGGCTAGCCAGCCATCGAATCTTTATCTGTTGTAGGCCGTCACTGCACCCGCCACCGCTTAGGTGGTGGGTGACGGCTGTTGCGGCGCGCTATTTTTCTCCCTCATTTTTTTTCTCTATTTTGTCTTCTGTCTGCACGAGGCAGCGGAGGTGGCTCAGCTACAGAGCCAGTAGGAGGCCCGTGCATTTTCTTTTCCTTCTTCCTACAGCCACAACTGCTTTGCAGTTGCTGAGCGATACGAGCTCCTGGCTACTACACGTGGTCAAGAGCCCATATCTATTCATAGGTGGTACATGTAGTACATACGTTAAGGCTGAACTAGCGTAACAATTGAAGATGAAGACCGCCGTTAGCAACGGACACAACGAATTGCGGCGTGAAAGCTGAGAAATTAATGACAATCGCCCCATACTGTGTATGTGCCAGTTTTTTAGGCCAACCAGCTAATCATTTGGTATATAATACAACTCGCTATCTCAGGAGCCGAATGGAAGTTGCAAACCTAATTGGATTTCCCATTGGAATTTTGAGTACCATTTGGAAAATCCAAATGGAATTTTACACACAATTGGAACTATTTGGAATGCCTAATTGGTATTTGCAGAACCATTTGGTTAATCCAACTGGACTAATCCATTGGAGAGGTGCTCTCCAATATTGGGTCTAGATGTCACCATTTGCAGGTCCCAATTGGCCTCAATGGTTTTTTTATTGACTGGGCAGGACACATCTCGAGCATTGGAGACAAGTGTGAATGTTGAAACAGAATTTTGTCAGCGAAGAAATAGATGTCCTGGAAACATACTCGTCCGTACGTACATCGGACGTACACCTCGTCTCTCATGTGGATATACAAAAACGGATGTAGTCTGTTCCTCCGACCGATGTACGAATACGGATGTCCGAAATCGGAGTTCGTACGTATGTCCGACGGACATACAATTTCGGCAAAGGATGTTTGTCTGTAGCTCGGACGTACAACGGATATCGGTGGTTGCTTGGGGAATTTTAATAGAAAAAGGCGCGCCCGATTTGAAACACTAAATGGGGCCGTGGGGCCCCACAATATATTACGACACCTTCAAGGCCCACGGGGGAAGGGGGGAGACCTTACAGAAGGGAGTGGAATGGAAAGCTTACCCATAATGCACAAAAACGAAAGAAAAAACACAGGGACAAAAAGCTTAATAATATCGATCAATGAGAGTTCCTTGTATATTGCTTCAAATAAATCACGGGCAAAGGAAATGAGTTTCGTCTCACATGAAAATGATTTATGAAGTTATGCTGATTAGCAAGAAAATTCATTGCCTTCAATGAATTAACCAGATTTTTTCATGTTTCCTCAAAAAGGGTGCTCTACTCAACCTCCGTTATGCTCATATATATGCAGCTCATCTCAATGGCAAGTAACAACTAGTAATGTTGTCAGAGAGTTTAAGCTAAAACTTAGGAAATGAAGATCAAGT
>JAJIZL010038759.1:0-10235 GCA_023969395.1 Amblyomma maculatum
ATCTGTCCATTTCTCGCTTGACGATATCCAGTTTACCTTGCGTCATAGATCTTACATTCCATGTTGCTATGTGATATATCTTCTTGCAACATCGGACTTTCCGGTCGCTTCCCGACACATCCACAACTGAGCGTCCTTTTGGCTTTAGCCCACCCGCTTCATTCGTCCTGGAGCTACTAGGAATCGCCCTTTGTTCATCCCCAGTAACATGTGGGACGCCTTCCAACCTGGGGGGCTCATCTTCCGGCGCCATATCGATAATGGTATTGTGACTGGCCATAGGGTTTTCTTGGCAGGAAATACTGGAGTGGGTTGCCATTACCTTCTCCAGTGAATCACATTTTGTCAGAACTCTCTGCCGTGACCTGTCTATCTTGGGTGGCCCTACACAGCAGAGCTCACGACTTCATCGAGTTTCGCAAGCCCCTCCGCCACGACAAGGCAGTGATCCATGAAGGGGCCTGAGGAGACAGATGAGGTGAATTGGAGCTCCCATCTCTTGGAGAGCTTGCCACAATCTGCTGTGATCTACGCAGTCAAACGCTTTCGCATAATCAATAAAGCAGAAGTAAATGGGTTCCTGGAACTCTCTTGCTTTTTCCATGATCCAGCGAAGGTTGGCAATTTGGTCTCTAGTTCCTCTGCCCTTGCGAAACCCAGCTTGCACGTCCAGAAGCTCCCGATCCACATACTGCTGCAGCCTACCTTGCAGGATTTTTAACATCACCTTGCAAGCATGCGAAATAAGCGCGATCGTGCGGTAGTTGGAACAATCTTTGGCACTGCCTTTCTTTGGAATGGCGATGTAAACTTACCTCCTCCAATCCTGTGGCCACTGCAAGGTTGTCCAAATCTTTTGACATAATGTATGCAGTGTGTTAACAGCGTCGTGGTTGAGGTTTTGAAGCAACTCAGCTGGAATACCATCAATTCCGCTTGCTTTGTTCTTAGCAAGGCTGGCTAAGGCCCATTCAACTTCACTCTTCAGGATGCCCGGCTCGAGATCAATAATCACAACCGTCCTATGTTGGGTTTGCACATCCGGGTCCTTCTTGTACAGTTCTTCTGTGTATTCCTGCCACCTCTTCTTTATCTCTGAGGCTTCAGTGAGGTCCTTGCCTCGTTTGTCCTTTATCACGCCCAGCTTAGCACAGAAGCTTCCTTTGATATCTTTGATTGTCTTATACAGAGCTCTTGTGTTTCTTAATTGGCTGTTGTCCTCAACTGCTTGACACTGTATGTTCAGGAAGGCATTCTTATCTCTCCTTGCTATTTTCTGAAAATCCGCATTGAGAACCTTGTATCTTTCTCTTTCCCCCATACCTTTTGCCATCCTCCTTTCCTCAGCTATTTGCAAAGCCTCTTCAGATAACCAATTTGCTTTTTTGCATTTCTTTTGCTTTGGAGCTACCTTAGTAGCAACTTCTTGTATTATATCACGAACATCAGTCCACATCTCTTCGGGCTCTTTGTCTTCTAGATCTAATTCTTGAAATCGATTCCTCACTTCCACAGCATATTCTAATGGAATCTGATCCAGATCATACCTGAAAGGCCTTCTAGTTTTCTGCGTTTTCCTCAATCGAAGCTTAATTTTGGCAACAAGAAGCTGATGATCGGTGCCACAATCGGCCCCAGGCCTTGTTTTTACTGCTTGTATAGCGCTTCTCCATCTCTGCCGGCAAATAATATAATCGATCTGATTCCTGTACAGACCGTCCGGTGAAATCCATGTGTACAGGCGCCTCTTGTGCTGTTGAAAATGAGTATTCGCTATGGTCAGGTTGTTTTCTTGACAGAACTCTACTAGTCTCTGCCCAGCTTCATTTGGCTCACCAAGACCGAACTTGCCTGTAATTCCGGATATTTCTTCACTCCCGACCTTAGCATTCCAGTCTCCTATGAGAAAAACGACGTCTGATGATGGGGTGCGGTCTAAAAGGCCTTGTAGGTCCGCATAAAATCTCTCAACGTCAGCTTCTTCAGCAGCAGTGGTCGGTGCATAGACTTGGATAACTGTTATGTTGAAAGGGTGACCTTGGATCCGAAGCGAAATCAGTCGGTCGTTTTTGGGGTTGTACCCTAGCACTGCTTTGCCCATTCTTCTGTTTACTATGAGAGCGACCCCATTCCTTCTCTTGGATTCGTGCCCACAATAAAAGACATAATGGTCGCCGGAGTTAAATTCTCCCATTCCGGTCCACTTGAGCTCGCTGATACCCAAGATATCAATGTTCAATCTGTCCATTTCTCGCTTGACGATATCCAGTTTACCTTGCGTCATATACCAGTAGATAAATATCGGAATATTCTGATAGATCTACCCCTTGATGACAGCAACGAGAAAAAAAAACACGTAGATTATGCAGCATTTTATATTTTCCTTTGGTCAAGAAAGTCGGATTTCTATAGATGACAGCGCCATGCCATGTCATTTGTTTTAAGCAAACATGGTACCCGCCTGGAGCGTCTGAAGTGAATATACTACATTTCAAAATTATGCCACAACTTCATTATTTTTGTTCTGTCAACTTAACACCGCCTCCTTAACTCTCTGTAAATAAATTTTACCTACAATATCTGTTTAATACTTTTTTATTCGCTTTTAAAATGCTTCCTAAAAAGAAATTACGCAACCGAAGACGCCGGTATATATGTAGCGGGACTGCCGTTGGTAGCGTTTTTCTACAGGCAAAAATGGTCACTGACATCTGCCTGAAATATTAATGGTTTATTAAGTCGATTTATTTTATTTAAAAGTACCTTAATACTCTGAATTAAAGCTTTAGCAATGTTTTGTGCTATTAGTCGATACCATCTGCAATCTACATTGGCGGTGCTGCAGTCGTCATATCTATAGAGTTTCATTGAGTTACTACGGTAACTGTATATCGTGTCCCCGACGTTACGGTTTGCAGACACCGCATACCACTGCGAAAACTAGACTACCGTTCTAAAATTTCCTGCTTTGTTTCCCAAATACACTGATAGGTATTAGTATACAGCTTGCGAATGAGGATTGAAAAACCTGTTGAAAAAGTCAGTAGCCAGTCCTTTTAAATTTCTTTGCGCAACGTCGAGTTCTAAGACACAGTGTTCTTGCTTCAAAGAGTAGGATGCTACCTTGATGCTTAGCTTAGATTGATATCTTCCTGATATGTTTTTTTTTCCATTTTTTTTTTACCTAGGTCCAGGGTCCCCTTGGTTTTACGATGAATTAATCGACATGCTAGCATGTGCGTTTCTAGATGACCCACAAAGCACTTTATTTATTTGCGCTCTTTTCCGCCCTACTTCATATTCTTCTACCCTTCTCCACCAATGTGCGTAAACTTTCTGTATGTACACGTCCTCAGAAACCTTAACTGCCCGATCGTCATCGTCCAATGTCCTCATTCGTTCTACATGCAAGAATTCCCTTTTATGAATCCTCTGCTTCAGATGATGTGCAGCCCATATCCCTCCTATACTGACCGACTGAACAAACTCTGCCTGAACGTCTGTCCGCCCTTAGGCACAAACCCACATTACCAAAACTAATCTCTGGCACCACTACTACTCTTCAAGTACCGTAAGGTACTTCATACTTATTATGCTCTCCTATAATGCTATATGTGTTATTATCACAGCTTCTCTTCGCCATTTTGTCCAATTGTAAATTACTCATTAACTACATTCAGCGAATATTCCCATCTGTTTTCCAGAAGTAACTAGCACCGCGTAAGTGAATGACTATATTTTAAACTTGCAATTTTGAGAAATATAGGAACTCCTAAGATTCCCTGCGAGAACGTGGTGACCATCATGACCGGCTCCCTCCCGACCGCAAATTGTTAGATGTGGAGTTCCGGTGTCGCTTCATTATTGATCGGCCAAGACTACGCCCGTTCCACCCAGACGTGATGTGTTGATGAGCGTGGACGTTTGCTGACGGTGGAACGAAAAAGACTGGGTTTATTTACATTTTTAAAATAGTAATTACTTCTTTAAAAATGTAAATAAACCCAGTCTTGGCTACGAGTGTAGCAAACCAGTTCCCATCTTGCTCTTAAGAACAAGATGGGAACTGGTTTGCTACACTCATAGCCAAGTTTTTATAATGTCCTCATTCCCTATGTTCCCTACATTAAAAGCGGACAGTAGACAAAGGAGCGTCCCGATATGCTCACTTTAACGCACGTTCACAACTCTCACGCTCGTAGACACGCGCTCAGCCAAATTCTTGCTTGAGGGCGAAGGCAAGGTCATCAACACGGCGTACACGGAGGTTGCAGTTTTTGGTGGTCCCAAGGTCAGCCGTGGGTCTTCTTACGTGTCCCAGACATGTGCCTCATATGACCCTATGCGCAACGTCAGCAGTCAAAGGGGAGAACAAGGCGGAAATCGTTCCTTTGTTCCCCGTTGGGGTTACCGCGCAAGGAGGAAATGCCCGCCCGTCTGCATGTGGCGGTGCTCAGCAGCAACATCGGAAATTAAACTTTTTTGTCGGTCGGCGCTCGTCGTTAGCTCGTCTCTACTGTGCTGAATAAATCCGTACGACACACGGTTTCTCTGCGTAAGGTCCAAGACTGCTGCCTCCAGGCGCTATCCGTTTTAGCCGTTCTCAACAGAGTGAAATAAAATGCTTCCTGCGCTTACTCAAAATATCTGCGACGGCCTGTAGTAAGCAAATGGAATTTGATTTTTTTTATTATTATTTTGGGCGGGGTATTTTTAGTTGTCAGTGCACGCGGCATAGAGTAGCAGACATGCGAACTAGCAATATTTTTAGGATTTTCTAGGCTTGGCAAAGCAGAAATTATCCATCGAGCTCAGCCTTCGGATGATTCCTTTTGCCCCCTTAATAGCCAACAGTTTATAGGAGATCGCTAGAATGAAGAATACATTTGGAAAGAAAAGTTAGCATTTTCTTAAAAACAGATTTAAGGACGCAGAATGAATCTTTTAGATACTCGTCCTACGTCTAGGGGAAAGAAATAACTGCTGGTAATGCATGTGTATTATCCCCACACCTTCCTCTACCGTATGGAGGGGCTCGGGCGAACATGGCTCAAACGCATCTGGATAACATGAAAATAGGCGGCATATCTTCATTTTCCACCATTAACAGTACCGCCATTTTCATTTTCTCATTGGGGCCCAATGTGTCATTCCGGAGTTCCTCGCCATTGAATCATCTTCGGCGACAGGTATACTACGCTTAAAGCTACGACGGTCTGTGAGGGATGGTCTAAAATCCCTGCAACTACCACCTTAAAATAGTTTTACGCTTGGAGTTGATAACAAGTAGAGCAAGCATCTCATATTTTTCTTCCCTTATGTCAACGCCCACCGGCCTATGCAAATCTGCAAATGGCTACCGTCGCCGCAAAGGCGGACAATACGTGCTCTACTCACTACGTCTGACCAGTGCTGGAGAACGATGCGATTGTCGTCGATGATCATGAGTTTTAGCTTGTCTGGTCCGTAGCCGGCCTCTTCAAGCGCCGGCCCCAGGTCCAGCTTGACGAAGTCTCTCAGGGTCGCAGCCGTGAAACCCAGTGTCTGCCAGGAGAATCCCGGCACGAAGCCCGTTGTTGGCTCGTTCTGAGTAGTAAGTCCCCAGATAGGAACGCCGTGCCTCTCGTACTCCTGCACAAACCTTGAGGTCCGCGGAAAGATTTAAATATACTTATTAAGGCCACTTTTGGCAGAAATGAAGG
Source organism: Amblyomma maculatum (assembly GCA_023969395.1). Taxonomy (NCBI): domain Eukaryota; kingdom Metazoa; phylum Arthropoda; class Arachnida; order Ixodida; family Ixodidae; genus Amblyomma; species Amblyomma maculatum. Next base: position 5,703 of record JAJIZL010038759.1, read on the forward strand.
TTATATAGCACTTTATGCGGAATGGGCCATACTTGACAGTATGAGCCAGTAACTTGACAATGAGTCATATTCGCCCTGTGCACATGCTATATACGGCAACGAACCGCAGTGTCAGGATGCGTTTAACACGGGATAAAGCAAGTCATCACTCGCGTCTTGCAACGCCCACATGCAGGATAATTTTTGTTACTTGGTAGAGCATCCTATATCTATTGCGAGACACCGCAACAGGCACAATACTGTGAAAGAGAGATGAAGCCGTATAGGCGCAAGTTATAGTGCGTTACTCCAAAGTGCATTTAGGGCTTTTAGGCAAATGTTTTTTTTTTCTTTTTTCAAGATTCTCGAGGGGATCGTAATGCCTGTATGGCTCCGTCTGCTGTTTCGCGAGTACGAGGCAGCCGCCGAAAGATGTGTTGAACATCAAATTCGGTGTTAGCGCATCTGCTCGCGAAATTAACACGCCAGTATTTTCAACGCACTCTCCACTGTGGGTGTCAAAAAAAAAAAAATCTTTTCTTCGTCGTGTATAGACGCAACCCATTCTTTCGGCGCGCGCAGTCTACTGCTTGAGATAGCAAGCTCTAAAAGACGCAATACTGTGTTCAACCATTAATGCAATATTACAAAGCGTCATCTATCGAACGTCAGTATTTCATACCGCACTCTGAGGGCAAATGGCCAATAAAACGGCGCAAGAGGAATCCCGGAACCAGTAAAATCCACGGCTTGTCGCGAAAGTTTTGCTGCGTCTGATCTGTCATAATAACGACCGCAACAAGAGCTACTTAAGGTTTTACTTTACGGCGAATGGTGTGGACTGTGCCAGGGCCATGTTCAGCTGGTCACATTACACGGCATTATGGGTCCCTACACGAGTCATAAGGCGGATGTAAAGTAAAATTTGCTGAATATGCGATCCAGCGCATAAAGCACATGCTGAAGAGTGCGTTATTTTATGTTGAAGATGCGTCGTATTGCACATTTTGCTCCCGTATAACTCTTCAATGTTTATTAATGCAGAAGACTTACCGCTCGCATTCTTGAACTTCGCAAAGGTGGCTGTTAAGCCTCCTTTGATCCACCACTTGCAAATAATCTCGCCCTTAGTGGTTTCGCACACAAGCCTAGGCGAAGGGATCAGGTTCGCAGGTCACTGTTGTAGACGACTCCGCCATCTTTGTTCTTTTTTTATTGCGCTCAATATATACAATATTTACACAGGAGCCATCAGCCTTATTTTAATGGCGTAAAGAAGAAATGTTTTACTGATTTTAAGGCTTAAATGTACGGGAGTCGGTCATGCACTATATTCATAAGTTTGATATGGTAACTTAAAATATTTTGCAATAGCTTACTTAAGGTATTCTGTGACGACTAGCCGTGCAGCACGGTCTGCGTGATGTACTATCATCCTGCTTCTTAATGTATTATGCAGGCCCAGTGCCATTACAAGGACATGTGGAATACCGCCCTCATATTCAGTCATGAGTTACCTGATGCCATCCAGGTTGAGCCGAAAATCTTTCTTAAGACTTCTTTGGAGGACATCCCAAAAGAAGAATTGTTCCCAAAAGATCAAGAAAAGAAGCTCAATGGTTTCATCGCTTTTGCATAGAAAACAGTGAAGTCTTTCCAGAAGAATTCCTTTCTATCGCAACTACGATTTAAAAGGCCAAACCATGCATGCAGTCGATAAAAAGGATGTCTTCATGCACTTAAAAGAGCTTGGCTGTGGGCCAGTTGATGGGACGTCATAAGATTAAGACCGCTGTAACGATAGGATGGAGGCCATGGAGGTGTTGTCTTCTTGCCTCCATCCTGTCGTTTCCGCGGTTTTATTTTGAATGTCTTTCCTGTAGGAGAAAGATCCATATTTTTTTTTACTTATTCCAGCATATCTTTACCAGGGCCTGCACTCTACATGGTCCTATAATATGTCGGAGAGAAGAATGAGTGACATATTATATCTCTACTAAATAAGCTTTTTCATTTCACATGACTGACGTAACAAGATCAAAACCGTGTATAAAGAAAATGACAAGCCCCTACAACTTCTCACAAATACCCACGAAATAGTTACTTGATTACATTGGGATGTAACAACAAGTTCGGGCATAACTTTTCCCAGTGTCAACAGAATAATAGCACGTAAATAGGGGTTTTCACATGCTAATGTCCCAGTCTTTAACGCTTCTTCTTCTAGCCTCTGTACATATGACAAACGCCCGCTGCGTTTCAGATGCCGTCGCCTTCGTCGTCTTTTTCTCTTGCAAAAAAAGGCTGCGCTAATGTCTTTAAATCAGCCTCGTTCACCCTTGGAAATAAGGACCCCAACCATCTTAGCCAACCTAAGCCACCCCTTATTTTCCCCTGTTTTGCCGCGCGTAATAAACATGCGTGCCAAATTTTCTGACATATTTGCGGACAGAACGCATGTCTATGCTAGTGAGTACAATATAACGACACGAGCGCAGGAATACTGACAAGAAAACGCCTATTAGGTCGGCATAAAAGTTGCGCGTCCGCACTTCACTAAATAATTTTCAGAACGGAGATGTTCATAATTATGAATACCGCGAAGCTGAATATGCGAATTATTTTATACTGCGTTGATCGACCTACTCCCCATCATGACAAGAGCGATAGCCGTGTGACCTTTGATTCACATATTGCTGCACGTAATAATAAATCTGCTTAACCTTATCATAGTTGCGCCAAAATTGCGTGTCATGCTTGACAATGAAAAGGCGTTGTATTTATGATTTTATTACTTCATTTTCAGCAGAGCAATTTAACTTCACTCTGAGGCTTATATAAAGCCGAAAACCGGTACGCGCAATTGTCTGCAAGCACATATCAACTTCAGGCAAACAAAATGATTCGCCTTTTTTAAAGGAACGTGAGGGGAATAATAAAAATGAGGGTGATGACATATCATTAGGAGACGGTACGAAGACGGCGTCAGTGTAATCAAGAGAGAAATTGACTTGGCCATCAGGTGCAGGGAGCTAACAGAACGCATAATCAGTGGCTTATCAGGCTGAAAAAGAGCCATACAGCAGTAGAGTGGGAACTCGGCTTTAAAAAGGCAGACAAGAAGGCCGTTAGAAACTCTTTTGCAATGAAGTGACCGCGGCGATAGCGTGACGAGGCAGCGTGAATGAAGATCTATAGCGTTCTATCATTCCATCGGCGGTGCGCTGTCCCTTTCACGTCTGGCTGAACGGGTCCTGCAAAATATATTCTGGAGACCAGACAACAACCTTTGCCTGTGATTAGTCTCCACAGATCAATAAAGGAGGCCCATAATTGCCCTGCACTACTACAATGTATAGAGCACGGACAATGACAATGGGGCGTTAGCGATAATCAGGGCTGGGGCTCACAAGAAGTTTCAACAAGACAGCGTTAATTGCCAAGTTCTCCTGAAAATCAGGTGTTGTCAGCGCCGGCGGGTAGAGCCAGGCAAGGATAGCAATACCAAGTGCCATGGAATATTCGCCCTTAACTTTGCTGGTGAATCGAAATACCTATTCATTAGCGTGTTTTGCTGTTATGGAAGTAATAAATGCCTGTTTATTGTAACAATGTATTGTTCTTTTGTTCCCAAGAACACGGCCCGCAATGATCGGCGTGCCCTGGGTAGCGCACGCGATGATTGGGTGGTGTCGGCGGTTTGGACCGTCAGCCGCGACTGAGCAGAGAAAACGCATTAATCTCCCTGTTATAACCCCGCACCACAGAGAGGTTTCAAAGTGGGATCTCGAAAGATTAGAAAGCAGACCGAGATCCGTTTCTGCGAGCGCAACAAACAGAAACATCCTGCGCGACGAAAGCAAATCCAACCGCGCAGGGCGCGAGCGGCCGACGCGCAGCCGTCAACAAAGCGTACAATTAAAAAAATTTCAGAAACCCACGTGGAAAACAATAAGACAATTTCTAATTCACCAGCACAGGGCGCCATGGAGTCTCTGAAATATAACTAGTTTTTCAAACCCACAGACCCACAAGCTTGGTCACTTGAGGCCATTAAATTAAGTCGTACAATTACTTCTTCGAGAATAGACTGTGAAAATGGTTATTAATAGCAAAATTACTCGCAGCGGGATGCTGATGAAAAAGAAAATTCGAGTCAAAGCACTCTGAAGCGACAAAATCGAGAACGGCGCCGTTATGCACGCTAGCGCAGCGAATCCCGCGTGCTTCAACATGGCGGTGTCGGCGAGGTTGTCTCCACTCTAAACGGCGGCGCTGCATTGAGGTACCCTAACCCTACTGTACAGCAGCGCCACCCAGTATCAATCCAACTACCTACGTCCTCCACGAGCCCCTACCCCTTTCCCACTAAAGATAGCGACAGCGAAATAAATCAGAGGTCTAGAAGTTGAGGTATACCAGCCGCTATCCAGAAGCACGACCCGCGACCCACCTCTCCCCCCCCCCCCCCCCCCCCCCCCCAAAACCCCCCCCCCCCCCCCCCCCCCCCCCCCCCCCCCCCCCCAGCCTGGAGGCTGTCCATGACTGGTCCTG
>JAJIZL010038760.1:1194-77319 GCA_023969395.1 Amblyomma maculatum
GACATTGAGAAAACGGCTTTCACTTGCCACCGGGGACTGTTCGAATTTGTGCGCTTGCCTTTCGGGTTGTGCAATTCACCTGCTACTTTTCAACGGGTAATGGATATTGTGCTCGGAGACGCTAAATTTAACTACGCTATGGCCTACATGGATGACGTAGTAGTGTTCTCAGAAAGCTTAGAAGAGCACCTCCGTCATCTAACGAATGTCCATCAACGAATGCGGAAGGCGGGCATCACCATTAACCCCGGCAAGGTTCAGTTGGTGACAAGCACAATCAATCTTCTTGGGTTCATTGTGGAACAGGGCACAGTTCGCCCGGATGAAGAGAAGCTTCAAGCCATTCTGCAGCTCCCCCCACCAAACAACATAAAGAGCCTCCAGCGTTTCTTGGGCATGGTGGGATTCTACCGCCACTTCATCCCGAACTGCGCTGACCTGGCGCGACCCCTCCATCAGCTCCTCCGGAAGGGTGCCCGCTGGTCATGGACAGAAGCCGAGCAGGGATCATTCCGTTCACTGTCTGCAGCCATCGCGGATACTGCACGCCTGCGGCTTCCAGACCTTAACCGGCCATTCACGGTACAAACGGATGCAAGTGAGTACGGAATTGGGGCGGTATTGCTTCAAGAACATCAAGGAAAGCTTTGCCCATTGGCGTTTGCTAGTCATACACTGACGGCACCGGAAAGGAACTATACTGTGACAGAGAAAGAGTGTCTCGCGATTGTGTTTGCCCTCAAGAAATTTGACATGTATTTGGATGGTGCAGAATTCACTATTCAGACCGACCACCAGGCCCTATCGTGGCTTTCGAGGTTGCAAAATCCAGCTGGCCGTCTGGCCCGCTGGTCACTCGCTCTCCAAAAGTATAATTACAGGGTAGAATACAGAATAGGCACTTTCAAAAAAGTGGCCGATGCCCTGTCACGAGCTCCACTTCCGGGCGAGGGAGAGCGAGCACCCGCGGTCTGTGCTGTTACAGCTCCTGCCGACACCTGGGGCACACTGGTGTCCCGTCAACAGCTCCTTGACGCTCAGCTTTCAGACGACCAGTGCAACCAGATACGCCAAAGGCTGAACAGCGCCAGCCCTGCAGGGAGCCAGGCGTTTAACGGAAGCTATGACTGCTACGTGGAAGCAGAAGATGGTTTGATCCTGCGGTATATACCTGCTGCGGACATCGACAGTGGTGAGTCCGCATTTCGTGTGGTCGTTCCCAAGGGCCTACGTAAGCATTTTCTAGAGTACTTCCACGATACACGCCTCGCAGGTCACAGCGATGGCAAGAAAACATATGACTAATTGTGTAGCGTTGCAACATGGCCCGCATGAGAAGGGATGTCCTGACATTCGTCCGCACTTGTCATACCTGCCAGACCACGAAGCCAAGGGGAGGAAAACCACCGGGCCTCATGCAACCTGTAGAGAGCCGATACCCATGGGAAATTGTAGCTTGCGACATAATGGGTCCCTATCCCAGATCAGTGAAAGGGAATCGCTACTTGTTAGTAATTACTGATCATTTCTCGAAATGAGTAGAATTGCATCCCCTGAGTAGGCTAGACTCGAAAATAATTTGGGATAAGCTACTAGAAACATTCACTCGCTTTGGTTTCCCAGCTCAGCTTATCACTGATAATGCCACGTATTTCACCGGTAGGATATTCACTGCCACTTGCAAAGTTCTTGGCGTGCAGCACAAAAAGACTACGCCCTACCATCCTCAAGCAAACATTACAGAGCGAGTGAATCGAAATCTCAAGACTATGATGGTGGCATTCACGGAGCGGCACAAGGACTGGAACGCTCGTATCCAGGAGATGGCCTTCGCCACAAGAACCACGGTAAACCGGTCAACAGGTTTTACGCTAGCGGCCATTCTCCTTGGTCGTGAGCTCAGGTTACCTATTGAGCATGCTCTGAATGGCTCTGACTTACCGGGTCTGAGCCATTCTAAATTTGCTCATGATCTTTCCAGCCGCTTGGCCGAGACTCTGAAGGAGGCAAGGGAAAACCTGGACCTTGCCCGCCTGGGACACTGTAACCAGTACAAGGGAAGGCGACCTTTGGAATTCACAGTCGGCGACAAAGTCCTTCGCCGCACGCACCCACTAAGTGATGCAGCAAAAGGGTTTGCTGCTTCTTTCGCTCCACGATGGACTGGCCCTTACACGATAACAAAGCGCGCGTCTCGGCTTTCTTACTTTATTCGCCATGTGCAGGGTGGTCGAGAAGCCGGACCAGTCAACGTGGCCGATCTCCGAGCTTACCACGGCCGTCCACTAGCCACATAGAACCACTTGACCTACCAGGCACTACGGCTACCCACGCTCGGCGGATACCTCCAAGCATGCGCCCCGCCAGCAGCAGTACCAGTTCCGTCCTTATCCCGCGTTGTTGTTTTACACATCGGGAGGTGTCCCGTCTTGAGAGGGGGGGAGTGTGGGGCCCCACAGCCCCTTTTAGCGTTTCGAACCGCGCGCGCTTTTTTCTGTTTGTGTTGGTGTCTGCCCGGGCAGCGCGAGTACGCATGAGCGAGCTGCCCGGAGCGGGGGCGGCATGTTATCGGCGCGAAACAGAGGGTAGATAAGCGCGTTGGAAGCAGGGCTCGTGGCTTTTTCGTCGCGCGGCCGGCCAGAGAAGCGCGGCGTGGCAGCGTCCCAAGCCGGCGGGATGTACACGGACGACGGAGCGGAGTCCTGCGAAGCGAAGACGGAAGCGGCGCCTTCAAGGAAGCCTTAGGAGTGTTAGCGTGAGTGCTGCCACGCGAGTAGCAATGTTTTTGTACCGTGATCAACGCTTTGGCCCTATTACTCGGCCTATCCGAGCCGCAGTGTGTTTTGTGTTGTCGCGGTGAAGCCCTGACCCATGTTCCGTTTTATTCTGCATAGTCCATTGTCGCGAACTTCGACGGCATGTTTCCAGCGCAGTTTTGACCAATGCTGTTTCTTTTCTATTTTATACTTTTCTGTTGATCCGGAATAAACCGGTGTTTTTAAGAAAGACTTGGTTTTCACTCGTCGGGCGAGACCATCGCTCGCGAACCCGTATTCTAGAAGGCGGAGCCTTCAACGCTTAAGCTTCGCCTTCAAGAGTGGAACGCGATGGCGTTATTGCACCTCGGGAGAGAGCGAGAAAACTTATTAAACGCAAGGGTATTGGGGCATCCTCGCACCGGTACCCGCGTGGCCCGAAGGGGAGAATCGGGTGAGCGAAGATAGTGATCTAAAGAAAGGAAAGACACTTGATTCTACAACCCGTGAGGGTGCACGGCGAAACGTCAGGGGTGAGTGGCGCGCCACGTGTCGGGGTAGCGCCGCACGTTGCGAGGAGGGGTTCTTCTGTGTTTGCCGCAAGATGGCTCTGCATCTGCGCAGAGCGCAGAAGAAATGCAGTGGAAACGTACTTCGGTACTCGAGTAACTGTGACTTCTGTAAGTAACATGCTCATAATTACCGATATACATCGCAGTGTAACTTTCTACGGCAAGTTTCTAAGGCAACACCGCATTCACTAGAAGCGCCTTTGTACCGTTTTCAAGCATCGAACTCGATCTTTTATTTTGTCATGTTATTGATGTCACATGTGTCCTTTTTGTGTACGTCCTCGGTCAGGAAATAAAGAAAAAAAAAACTCGTGGCTGAGTGGTAGCGTCTCCGTCTCACACTCCGGAGACCCTGTTTCGATCCCCACCTAGCCCATCTTGGAAGTTGCTTTTTATTTATGAAGTGCATGCCGGGATTTACAGACCTATTTCTATACTTCCAGTATTTTCGAAAGGACTTCAAAAAATAATATTTCGACGTATTTCAGTTTTCCTTGAAGAACACAGCCTATTAACTGACTGTCAATATGCTTTCCGAAAAGGACGGTCAACCCAGCTCGCGTTACTAGCACAAAAGGAACTAATACTCAGAAAAAAGCTGCTCACACTCGGAGTTCTAATCGACTTCAGCAAAGCGTTCGACTCTATTAATCATGAACTTTTGTTAAAGAAGCTGAAGCACTATGGTATCCGTGGTATTGCTTTAGATATAGTCAAATCTTATTTAACTCAACAGAATCAACTTGTTCAAATAAATGGCATCTGCTCTCAGCTCAAACAAGTAACAGTTGGAGTTCCCCAATGGAGCATACTGGGCCCCCTTCTTTTTAATTTATATGTAAATGATCTTGTTTATGTTGATAGTGAACCCAAGTACATAATCTACGCAGATTATACTACGGTCCTTTTTTCGTCGAACAATATCGCGAGCCTGGTTTCAACCGCAAACTGTGTTCTTGCAAAAATACAGAGATGGTCACAGGATAATGGCTTAAAAATTAATACTGACAAAACTAAAGCTATTCTATTTCAACCAAAAAATAAAGGTGTGAGTTTAGAGTCCGACATTGTTATAGGTCTCTCAAGAATTGAGCTTGTCCGGTCTGCGAAAACGCTAGGTGTGTTTTTTGACAGCCATATGTCATGGACTGATCTCACAGACTTTCTTGCAGGAAAACTTGCGCAAGTCGCTGGTGTACTGTTCAGTTTAAGACCACTGCCACGTAAGGCCAAACTTCTTCTATACAACGCTCTTTTCCTGAGTCACGTACACTACTGCTGTCTCGTGTGGAGTATGCCGTCTGCTACAAACATAAATCGGTTATTCTTGCTTCAAAAAACGGTAATACGTAGTATGTGTAATGTTCCAGTAGACGCCCATACCGCACCTCTCTTCAAACAGTTGAAATTGCTCACACTGCACTCTCTGTTAGATTTCAGGCTGCTGCTAGCCTATCGTAAAGACGTAAAGCAAAACCAGTCTTTCATCACGTCCTTACCGCAGTTAATCAGAAACAGAACAGAATACACTACACGGTCTCCAGAATACTGATACGTGCCGCATCCTTGCACTAACTATGCTCTTCAAATGTTACATCATCACTTACCACGCCTGTTAAACACCCTCACACGTGAAAACATTGATGACATTTCTTGCCCTATCTCGCGTTTATATCAGTATTTCCTTTTGATACCAGCCGTTGTCAATGGCTGAATGTGTCCTTTCTTTCCTCGCAGTGTTTACTTTGTTAATGGTTCTTTCACTGTTTTTGTTGCTCAAGTGTGCACTCTGGATTGTGTGGCTTTACTTTGTTTCTTGTAATAATTTCTTAGAGTCCATTTTTTTGTAATTTCTTATTTTTTTTATTATGTATTGTTTCTTTTGTTTTTCCTGAATCGGTGCCTGTGTCCGCTGCCGCTGCCCTCAGACTGGGTTTAAGGCCCGTCAAGTTGCCGTGTGCAACTTTTTCCTTAAATCCCCCATACATTGTATGTTTATGGAAATAAAGGCAATTCAATTCAATTTATCGCTCACGGCCAACGCCGCCGACGCCGACGACACCGGCTTTTCTGCGACACGAGCTCCTTAACGCTATCGCGTTAAAATTCCTGTCACCTACACAAACGAAGAAAGAGCGTTACACCGGGCTCACGTACTCCGCCGGACTGCAGCCTTTGATCTGCCGGTGTGTCTTCTTAAGTTTGTTCGCCCGGTGACGCCCGCCTGGATTGGACGCCTCCCCGATTACGCACCCCCAGCGTGATCGTCGTGATCATGGTCGCTCATGCGGTGTCGTGTTCTTTGTTTGATAAATGCGTCGAAATTGGAAGCATCCGAAGCAGGCAAACGGCAATCGGGTCCCTTGGGTCAGGCGGTTCCTACACAAACGAAGAAAGAGCCTTACACCGTGCTCACGTCTCCTCCGGGCTGCCATCGTCGTATCGCCGGACAACATATCGTCCACAACCATTTCGTCCTCTCTCGTTTTATTGTCTTCCCGTTCCTTATGAGAAACTGCACATCATCATAGGGATACAGGCAACGTGGGCTCATCGGTATGATGCGATGCTTGGCGACAGGAGTTTGAACTCTCTTAGTCACCATGGCAAAAAAATGTGCGAAATGTCAGAAAAGACGACAGAAGGTTAGGATTGGGTATCAAGTTCTGGCTGATTTTAACGGACTTAAGAGCAGCGTATCGTTCGTCCTCTTTTTGAGGGTTGGACACGACGGTTCATAAATGCGAAGAGTAACATCGGGAAAGGAGGCAACAGCTGTTCCTTTGACGGGGTGCTGGGTATTGTTACCGAAATTAGTCCGCAGAACAGTAGCGCAGCCTTTATGCAGTTATTCGGATCATTGAGCGACAGCTATCTCCTTCTCAAGCCGTAGCGGGAAGTGGCCATCCCCAGTGCATTCTTAGCCGTGAAATAAATTGTGCATCACAAGATCCGAAACACTAAAATGTGATAGCATATTCACGTCCTCGTCGATGTAAGCAAAAATTGTTCCGGATGTTGTCTTTCTTCGCGCGCCGTGGTCCGTTTTGTCGAGAACGTCAGCCGATCTTCTCTCAGGTGATTGACAGCGCCCTTCGTCTGCAGAAAGTCCCTCCAACACTTGGTACGCAACACGAATTCACCGCCATACACAAAACCACGGATGCCGACCTGCGTTGTGCATTTACCGGCAGTGGTGATGAAGTGACTGTCATGCGTATCCTCGGGCCAGACTATTGCTTAAAGATGTGACGTTGAAGTCTCGGGTGTGCGCATGGCTCAATAATGAGCAATCTGCACCGGTGTCCAGTAATGCGGTGAAATCGCCTCCACCAACCCTTACATACAAATCGGAGGTAGTGCGTCGCATGCTGTCGCTACCTGGCCCCAGCGAAATCTCGTCGAATCGGCTGGATGGTAACGGGAGATCCACGCATTTCCCAACATCAGCGGCCTGCTTCCGGAAGCCACTGGTATTAGTTATATCAGCGAGAGTTAAGAGAGCGTCTGCCGGAGAGCGGGGTCTGGGAGAATAGTAGCTCGTCGGGGACGAAGAACGACTTCATGATAGCCGGACGTGGTAGAATAAATGTCGCACAGGTAGCTGGGAGGCGAACTCAATTGATCGTTCGCCATTCCTACGGCAGGGGCCGTCAAGTACAAAGCCTCGCAGGACCACGCAGTTTTTCGGGAATACGGGCACTCCCTTTAAAGGTGACTCGCTTCAACACAATCAAAACAGGGACCGATTGTCTAGGACACGCCATACTTCTCTTATATGGTTGCTAAAAGGATGGTGCAGTATGCAGTAAAACCACGACCAGCAGGCTGTGGCTGCACTGCTGGAGGTGCGGTATTGATATCGTAGCCCGATGTCAGAGCCTAGCCTAGGACAGCCTTCTCCCGTTGATATGGTAGGGAACGTCTGGTAGTTGTTCAGCGCCACACGCACTCAGCCAGTGAAGGAAATGATTCTGTATCGTTAGGTGTCTGGAGGGCTGCAGTTGCTCTCTTACTGCGTACGGATAAGGTTTCGTTCCGCATCCGGTTCGCGATCGAGATGCATAAAATTTGCGTCAGGCCCAGTGCTGTTGATGTGGAGATAGTAACGGCGCCTCGATGTGGCAGTGGCACCTTGATGGTGGCGGCATCGCTGATGAACTCTGCCGCCGTGTGCAATAGGCTGCACACTCATCACGCAAAAAGCAATTGGTTGACGCCTAGCATTAGGTGACGAGGCTTCATTTCCTCGAAGAACATACTCTCACTCTTCCTCTGGGGTTAGTTGCGCAAGTGCAGCTCAGCTTCGGCTCTCACCCGGTGGTCGGTACTCAGAAAAGTGGCGTTGATGTCGCGGCAATAGGCATTCCCGGGATGACAACCAGCTTCATATTTTTCAGGCCATGTCCGCGTAGACATCAAAAGCGAAGTAGACATTGTGAAGCTTATGCTCATCGCTCAATGTGTTGTAACGGACGACACGCTCGAAAACCTCAAGCCAGCTTTCGCCGTCCTCGAATATGTAATGAAAAGACGGTGGTATTCGCGGCTAATAGCACAAGATGTGCACGTGAAGCCAGCTCCCAGATACATTGCAGCTGGTCCACGGCCGTCCGACGCTGTGTCGTCCTGGCAGCGGCCAGAAGGCATCAACATTCGGGGGAGGGGAGGGAGGGGGCAGGCTCTTCAAGTAGGCGGCAGCCGAGGAGGTGGTGGACTAGAGTAAGCTCCCTAGGGACAGGTAGATGATTCAGGACTGGAATCATACGTTACGCTGCCTCCACCAGATTTGAAGCGGGATAGAAAGAGCGGCCCTGCCAACTGAGTTTATTGCGAAAGACATCACATTTCATACGCCGTTGTTCATCAGGCATATAACCTTCCAATAAAAAATGACATTTCAATGGAAGAGCATATCACAGCCAAAACAAGGCTTCATAAAAACAGAAACACGATAAAATGGCTTGTTCTAAAGACCTGCAGGTGGCCGCCACTGTCGAATAAAGGCATATAAGTAAGTTTGACTTTTTTCACCAAAATATGGAGCACAGCTGTTACCAAGACGTACGAGTAGCCAGCAGTGTCCAGTTTCTGAAGCTGGTTGTCAAAGCCAGCATGCATGCAATGTTTGCAGCATTGTGACAGAGCAGCATCTGGCAGGTCATGGCGAAGCTTCGTTTCATGATTTTGGAATGGGCACTGCTGACCGTCATGAGAGTGTTTAGGATTTGGTTTTGTCATCTAGCACACACGATCTTTACCAAAGAAATCAAACAGAACGTCTAGAAGCTAGATTTCTCGCCTTCAGGCAGTTCACAAGTGAAGGTAAGGCCTTGAAAAGTGTCTCTAAAAATACCCAGAACATCAGCAACTGCTTCGCAAAAGCTAAAAACGTCATTCCTTCAAATGCTTTAAAATATTCCTCAAAAAAGCGAAAAACCCGCCTGACAGGTTTCCTGTTTAACTGCGCACGCATCAGCTTGTCAGTGCACGATAAAAGAAATGTGAATAAAAATAAGAGCGATAGCGGAACCAATGCAGATTACAGCTTTTTGCAAATAAACCGTCTAGTTAAAACAATCACATTGGAGTGTAGATAACATCTAAAAAGGGATACTAAATTATTTCATGTTATCCCGATGGCGTTATGAAAGTGCGCTTCATTAAAATTATTTATGCTTTCGCGCATGGCTGTAACGATTCCTTCGTGAGGTAAATAATAACCCAAGTGAGGCTTTGTCCAATCCTATACTTTAATTTCAGGTACAATAGAGTCCGACTTCCTAATAACATAAGGATCATCCACTATAAGGTATTTTAGAGGCCGTTGTAGATACTGATAAACTGATGTTGTTTTCTTCAAATTGCTAAGCGTGCTGTTGGCTTCTTAGTAGGCTGCGTGCAGAAGCGCACCATTGATGTTGGCTAGAGTGCTATGGTTATGCCTCGTCCGCAGAAATAAATATGCGCGCACTGGCTCCTCCATGAAATAAATTGTGGCGGAGACGACGCATGGTTCGCAAATTGCGTCCGATGTGGAAGCTTTATGGGAAGTTGAAGCCGAACCTGAGCGCTTTCAAATAACCGCCGGGTTTTTTAAGTGGTAAGAGCAATCGGCAGCTGATCCCAAGGATGCGGGTTCGAAATCTCCCTTGGCGGTCGCTTTTACCGAGGTATGAAACAAAGGGGCCATTTTTTTTTTTGCAATGTCACTGAAAGTTTCCAAGGTGGTAGAAATTTCCGTACCCCTCCACTATTGGCGTCGTTCTCAGGCTGGGCAGTTTTTTAACCATACGAGGACGACACAGAAACGGACAAAGAATACAGGAAATTGAGCTTTCAAAACTTTCAAGCCAATTTGGGAAAACATTTTTGTTGGAAATAGTGGAAATAACCACCCATACTTAATTTGTTTTATTGCAATGGTGAAAAATCTCGGTTAACAGCTTCAAATGATTGTTGCTGCAAAAGTAGCATATCGGCCCGGTGGCCGTGTTTGTGCATGGCGGAAGTCCGGCTATGCTACATACATAAAAAAGAAACATCAATAAATAAAAATAGGGCTGCATACACCTAGCTTTATGAGTTTACTTTTCATTCATTTTGAATGAGGCTGGCTACCATGAAACAACCAAGGAGAAGCATTCAGTCTTGAGACATGCCGGACTTTGTCACATGTGCCAGTTCACGATCATCATCAACAGCAGCAGACTGACTATACCGACAGCAGAGGAAATTCCTGTCCCATATTAGGCCGATTACCGCTGTTCTGCGCTAATGTCATCCACTAGACTAGTACAAGCCTCTCAACCTCATCCGCCCACCTAATTTTCTTCCATCGAAATCTGTTGTTTCCTTTCTTTGGAGCACAATTGATTACCTTAACAATGAATAAATGCTGCCACTCTGCAGAAAAAGATTACATAGTAACATAACGTTATTCCCCTGGCATATGTTACAGCTCACAAAAAGAGATTACCACATTTGCATGGAAATGGTGAACCAAAAATCAAGGGCGCATACCATTTGCACTCTATGAGGGTCTACTTATATTTCAGCAAACTAGAAGCGTAAAATATGCTATCATATGTAACCTAACGACTACGGCAACAACATTCCGTCTTCTAAATTAATTGTGTCGTGTGCACTACAATGAGCATAGTCACACAAAAATACAGAGAAGCATCATCAATTTTATAGTCCTTCAAGCGCGACTGGGTGCAGCATGGAGATAACATTTTTATTGGTAGCAGTTTTTACATCATGTTGTAGCTTGTATTTGCGTCAAAAATCCTAATTGACTGCTCACCAATTTCCTCGGGTTGACATACTTGAACACAATATTCCCATTGAACGCTCTGCTACGAGACCAGCGTTCTGCCTTTAGACCGTCGCAGACGTGACTCCTTGAGGTATACCGCCCCAGATGGCGACTCATTGCTTCTGTTAATATCTATTTTGTAGTTACACAACCACGAGAAGGAAATACTTATTTATATTATTGCGCATGAAATGTTTTTATTTGAACATTGCTTGCTGACGGAATATGGGAAGCGGAGAATGAAGCCAACGAACACGCTTCTCAAGTCTTCATTTTCTTCAGCCTCGAACACTGTCGCCGCGTGGCATAGCAATGTATTCAATTGGCATTCAGTTCATAGCTAGACCATTAGCATTCAATTCGGTCCCAAGCTGAATGTATTCGTATTTGATTACGTTTTCAAAAAAGTATTATTATCATATCCAAGGGAACAAACGCATTAATATGAACAGACAACATATACCGCCTTCTGTAAAAAGTGCGCAGAAAACGCAAGCTTCTACCATTTCCTAAACACTGAATAAAGAGTGACTCACTGACATGTTCAATAATTAAGCTCATTTTGCCTCCTTTTTTGATCGCCATAACTTTTA
This sequence comes from Amblyomma maculatum, assembly GCA_023969395.1. NCBI lineage: Eukaryota > Metazoa > Arthropoda > Arachnida > Ixodida > Ixodidae > Amblyomma > Amblyomma maculatum. The sequence continues at coordinate 12,437 of JAJIZL010038760.1, forward strand.
ACTGGGCTCTTTTAGAGCCACTTCGTGTTTATCAAAGAGAGTAAAATATTTCATCCCAACATGGATTTCTAAGCCATAATGAATAAAACTGTCCATGCTGCCACTGGGGGTGTATTTTTCTACATTCTGTTCACTTGCAGATACGAAAGTGGTGGACTCGTATACATATGTATACCAGCTAGACCATCAGCACAGAGTAACGATTACAGAACTGTCTAAACGTAAGCACATGGCTTGGGAACATGCCGAGAAATTTTGATCAAGATTTTGAGTGATAGTAATGCCTAATTACCGCATCGCTTAACTCAGAGTCAGCATTATACAGATTACCCCTGTTAGATTTGAAAGAAGCACTGTTCTGTCAGTGTTAGGCAAAATGACATGTTCTGGTTTATGCACACTCTTAGAGTCGTACGAGAACAGTTCGCTGCCTACGTTCAATTTTGTTTCTCGTATTACCTTCCTACGTGATGTGTGCTAGGAATGAAATTTTGACTTTAGATATCTGCCCAGACATCTCGTGAGGATTATTCTAATGCACACGCACGAAATAATTAAATACGCAAAAAGAATTCAGGAGTGAAAGTCAAGAAACAAGCATTTGCTAGCCAGCAGGGAGAACGAAACTGAATTAGATAAACCTGACAGGTTTGAATAATTTTTACTGCATTTTATATCTTCTGAACGCTTGGAAGTTTACTTCGTGAATGTATTATGCACATTGAATTTCAGCGGCACTACTACCGCAGACATGAAGAGTTTCTTACGTTTTTTCAAACCACATATTAAAGCAGTAAGTACGTTGGCTAAGAAACTTCTTTTTTTACAAACAAACATCTTTCTATTTTGACCCTCCACCTGATGCTGACGGTTTATTACAATGTTTGAATACGCATGACCTCAGCTTTATTTGCGTTCATGTGTCCGGCAGAACTGCGAGGATTAGCTTCTGTGTGCTTCCAAAGAAGTGTTATATTAGAGATGACATAAATCCGGTCAGTTTCTGCAACGCCGATCTCTGGCTCCCGCTTTTTGTTTTTCTGGAGAAAGACCACGTAAGAAACGACGAGCATGATAAGTACAATAGTAACAGCGGCGTTGTACCGAGGACCCTGTGCAAACTGGTCAGGCTTCAACGATAACTTGAGGGAGTCAGCACCAGTCATATCATTGGGCTTTTCATTCTGTGCAAAATGTCCAACATCAGAATGTTGTGGGGCGAGGTCTTGCATCCCATATACTTTCTCGTCTCCTGAAGACTGAGCTTGCCTGCATATGTCTAGGAGCGTCAACCTGGGTTTGGCATCTGACTTCGTTTCTTTGATCTTTTCAAAAGCATTAGGTGACATACGTTGCACGGCTGATTCTTCGACACGTGGTTCGACACACATAAAAACTATAAATTCCCTGTTCGCACAACATGCCTGCGAGTCAATGGCAGCAGCAGGACAGGTGGGAAGCAGGCCGCGATGGGCGACTCCTCGAAAATTTTGCGACTGCTGAATCACTCGATGATCAGCATGAGAGGAAATGCTTCTTGAACAAGTTGCCGCAATCGAGCGACCGTCACTTGCACTTCCACTAGCAGCGAAGTTTCCGCCATGTATCCCTCGGGAGGCTGTGCGCAAAAGATCCCGTGGTGGTCGAAGCACAAGCAGTGCTGTATGCGGCTTACTGGACTCGGGATTGAATGTTGACCCAGGTCTCTTGCAATCAAAGCTGCTCAATGCCACAGGCTTTCTCGCTTGCGGCGATGAGTGAACATCGCGTAGAGCATTTGATGGGAGAAGATGTGCGTTGCCGCTCACAGAAGTGTTCGTGCTCTCCGATGCGCCGGCTGCTGCTTGCGGCCCAATAACATCTAAAAATAAGCAAGAAATGAAACCTACTGCGTGACCATGCAATGATTTAGGACTATGAGAGCCGCCCAGTACCGCTGCGCGGCCTCAGTGGCAAAATTCTAGCACTGAGTACAAGCCAAATAGGTGGTGTGAAAGTTAAGTCAAGCATCCCGACACGCAGCACAAATTCCCAGCACAATCCACACTGAGATTAGAATCCATGGTATTTCAATAAATTGTATCGAAGTGAGCGTTGGCGTGGTGGTTGAGCGGTTAAGCCATAAACTACTCATCCAGAATACGCGGGTTTCATTTCAATAGATGGAAGACGGTCTTCGTCGTGTCGATTTCAAGTCTTGCTAAATTACCCTAGCGGGTAAATTGCCTGAGCATTTCACTATGTCGTCGCTCACAGCCGTTATTGTTTTGGGAAGGTAAGCCTTATATAAAACGCAAGCGTCGGAATAAATGAAGTGGCTTATTGTGCATACTTTGAAAAGCGATTTTTGAAGTCGCCACTACATGCCACTGAACATTAGTAGAATGCTGTGTTGTGCTATTTGACATAAATTTATGCCACCGCAGCGTGAAGAAATGAGGCACCAGAGAAAGGAAAACAAAACGCAAACGCAGACTTGCAACAAATTATTATATCTCAAGTTTTTTACACATAAAGACAGTTAAAGGCTTGAATTTGTTCTTTTCTACATCAACGTTTAGCGAATAAGCCGACAGCAGCGAGTAGGGGCTGTAATGTCTTTTCTTTCAGTGGACCCCCATTTTTTGCGCTCTGTATCATGCGCTCATAAGTACATTGTGTTTGGTAAATCACAACCCACAAGCTAATTAAGTGATTAGGTTATAGCACTCGCTCACATTAGCCCGCTTCCTGGCAGGTTGTCGCTTGCGTCGCTTAATTTTAATTACAGATGCACCCGGCAAACTCTACACTGGGGCTCTACTCAGTGCAGCCTAGTATCCGTTGGTGCGGCTGCAATAATTAAGATGCGATGCAACAAGTAATTATTAGAATGCATTATTTTTATCATGGTATGGCGAAAAAAGGTTGTCTATGGAAGCTGGCCATTCGGCGCCGCAACCAGGAACTACAGTCAAGGTTGTTGCAACGCCGAGAATACTGCACTGCTTCATCGATCATGTAGAGGGCAGATATATATGCACTCGTTCTGCTTATTGCCTTTTTTCTCTTCACGTTCCAAATACCTACCTGCATTTCGAAAGTCGGACGACAAAACCCTTCAAATCAAAATTGCCGTGAAAAGCTGTGGGGAGCAACCAGAGGTTGGAGCATTTTGAAGCGCATACAGAAAGCACGCGATTTGGACAAATGTCTCACAATTCGGTTCTAAGGTGGCTGTACAGGTTGTCGTTCCAGCTTTTTGGACTCAATGAGCCAGAAGCCATGCCTTGATGTTGCGTACCTGTGAACGTGTCGTCCATATCCTGGCCGCGACCATACGACACTCAGCCCCGCCGGCAGCACTAGCACTCAAGGCTTGTACGTAAGCGCAGAAATGTAGTCCGGTGTTGGCCTCTAGTTGGAGGTGGCCTCAACCATGAACAGCAGAGCAGTCTTTTTTGCCGTCTTTGAAAGACGTTCAACGTGTATACTACGCCAGGGAACTTCTCCTTCTTTCTTGTCTTTTTGAAGCATGGCGCATGCATTGACGGGGGGATTGGACGAGGTTTACTGGCATATATATAAATATAGAATATAGGCGGACAATTTTACAGATATAACTGCCTTATTATTTCTGAAAATAGACACGAAAATTATGGATACGGGTGAAATGAGTTGATGAGGGGAGTGCTTTTCTGTCAAGAAGATTTATCGGACGACGCATATAATTATAGCCCCATTATCAACGCCAACTGAACGGGGCACACCGCAGGCATTTGCGCAGTTGTATGAGGAACTAAGAAACCCCCACCCACTCCAACGTAGTTTCAAAGATTACGTATTAGGAAATCAGCCCTTTTTTTCTACAAATAACGGTGTTATTATTCTTTCCTTACCAATTTATGTCGACTCTTCAATCGCTCTTTATAATAGGAGAGACGAGGTGCACAGAGGCGCTTGGAATTAATACGAACGATGCATCCCTGTTTGAAAAAGGGCTTTCCTCTGTCCGGGGGGCAATAAGACATCATCCTTCTTGCCCTCGTAGACTAGTACGTGACAACTGGTTTGAAACACAGATATAACGTTTTGTGTATTATTGCTAACTGCAGTGGGTTTTTTCTTTCCTCACAACGAATGCAGCCCAGGTAAACTTCCTAGCAGGAGACGAAACAGACCTACCTAGTATTTATTGTGTACCTATTCAGGTTGTGGGAAGTTTGGGGAATACAAATTAAGGACTTCGAACTTGTAAGCATCCCTCTATGTTGCCTGGCTTGCTCATTAGCTTTCAGCATTGTGTGCAGGGACTGCATCACAGGGAGTATAATTGACCTGTCTTCTGCATCTCGGACAGCTGCGAACCAAAGGTTTCCTCATCCCATGGTGGTAGAATTGTTGTTGTTGTTGTTGTCCAAATAACTTATGGCACATACCCACAGAGGGGGATCGGCCAAGAATTGGGTAGCAAAGAAATTTTTTTTTTTTAATATACTTGCATAAAAAGAAATATATATATATATATATATATATATATATTAATAATAATTTGAGGGGTAGAGGAAACGAAACAAAATGGGAAATAAGTGAAATATAATATGAAAAGTGGTAACACTCACGGGAGATTGACACTATATTTGTAGGACAAGTGATGTTTTAATATTTAGCAAGGAAAACGATTTGAGTGCAGTAAAAAATTTTGCATGGCGGTAAAAATAGACCTGTGACTGTGCCCAAGGATGGTGGCGCCAAATGATAACAATGTCGGGCTGCTTAAACTAAGGCCAAGCTGTTGCAATGGCCTTTCCATCAACTGTTTTCTCAGCGTAGTAAAGCGGCGGCAAAACAATAAAAAGTGATCTAATGTTTCTTGTTCACCGCAAAATGCGCAGACGGGAGACATTGCCAAACCAGACTTGTGAAGATAAAAATTTAAAGGTGGGATGCGGCATCGCAGCCTTGTTAGTGAAATCTCAAGTTGCCGTGAATGACATAATTTTCTATTCCAAGAATAATTTAAATGCAGGTAGTCCTCAGATCTTAAAAGATTAAGTTCGATGGCTTCTTTCCTTCTCTTCTTCCGTACTTCTCCGAAGTGCTCGCGAATTTGGCGGGTAACGTTAAGTTCACAAACGGAATACGACAAAGGACGACTCGAAGTAACAAGACGAACTTAATTTACATAACAAAAAACACGGATCACAGAAAACTTGTTTACAAAAGACAGTAAGGCGATCACACTTAAAAAAAACGACTTATTCGCACCAACGTTTATAGATATACTTGAGTTTCGAAACTCCCCCGCCGGAGCCAGGCGCCACATGCTCCTAGGGGATGTGAGGGCGCTGCAGTCGACGTTTGCGCCAACGTTTGGCTTGCGTTACTTGCGTGGTGTGTGCAGTGTGTGCGGGTGGCTGCGTTGCCGTAGTTTTTTTCCAGTAGTACAGCTGTCCCAGCTTCGTTTTCATTTTATTTCATGCCTGTGGATGTAAGAATACTTCGTGACTTTCGCTAGACGTCGGCCGTTTTCCTGTGAAGTCGTCAACCTTCCCAGCCGGCTGCCGCGGGCCAGCCGTTTCTTGCGTTGGTTTCTTGACACCAAGAGCTCCGGTTTTCCAGCATGCCGACCTGCTTCGTGCCTGGCTGTACGAGCGGTTACCGAAGTAACCACGAGAAGAGGCGCTTTTTTTCTCCACCATCGGACCCGCAGCTTCTTGAGAGGTGGGCTAGAGCGATCCCCCGCGCTGACAAGCTACTCGGCAAATCATGCAAAGTGTGCGACGTTCATTTCCAGCCGCCAGATATAGACAAAACGTATAAGCACATAATAAACGGTGAGGTTGTGGAGATAGAGCGCGGTTCGTGGGCGCTGAAAAGTGGTGCCATTCCTATGCTATTTCCCAATTTGCCCAGTTACCTGTCTTGAGCACCCAAAAGGCGGCGATCACCGAAGAAGAGGTGCAGAGCTGCGGTACGTGCAGAGCCTGTGGCTTGTCAGTCCCCTCACGAAGAGCCACAGGAGCTTCCTAATGATTTTGATACGACTGACATTGCAAGCATTGTCGAGAATGGTACGTCGTTGAAACTGCCTCAAAACTGGCAATTTTTAGTTGTGCAAGAGAAGCCTGAAGACCCTCTGCAAGTGATTTTTTATGAAGCAGGCATGCAAACAGGTGTGTTCTCCATCCTAAAAAGCGTCGTGATAAGGGAGGACCTTACATACCTATTTTCAGGAAATGGAAAACTGCTACAAAGATCGCTTGTCGAAGTGCCGATGCGCGCGCTAAAAGACGTGGAAGCGATAGGGCAAATTGTTCACAACATGAAGTTTTGCCTTGGATGTGCCCAGAGTGATGTCAGTGGTTCCAAAAACTTGTCAAACAAAACTGAAACTGTGTACCACAAGGATTGTGCAGTTCTGACAAATGCTGACAAAGGAGTATGCGTCATGTGTGTCAGCATGAAGGAGACATTAAAGAGAAAGACTGCATCAAAACAGCCCAGGAAGAAAGTGCCTGTCGCTGCCAGTGTGCTAAGGAAACGTCTAATTCGAGCCACTGCTGCACGAGAATGCAAGAAAGCAGAAGTAAGTCGGCTTATTGCTAAGCTAAAAAATGCTTTCACGACTGCCTTAGATGACATTGTGAAAAATTTGCCTGCGCCTAAGAAGATGGCCATTCGTGCCGCTGTCATGCAGCAAGCAGCTAAGTCATCTCGTGGACGCCGGTACACAACAGAGTGGCTCATGGTGTGTCTGCTCCTGAGGCTAACAAGCCCGAAATGTTACAGGACGCTCTCTGATATGAAGATCCTCCCTCTTCCAAGCACTAACCGCCTCGTACAGCTTCTCAGGGGCCTCCCATGCGAGTATGTATGAATAAATTTGCACTGGAAGTTATTAAGCTACGCAAGAATGGAAAGCCAGAGCATCTTACATATGCTCAATCATCATGGATGAAATCAAGTTGAGGGAAACAACCGAGTTCAACAGAGTTTCTTGCAAATTTGATGGCTTGGTCAACTATGGGGACATTTCCAATGAACACTCTAACGTGTTGGCAGATCATGCGTTAGTAGTGATGTTTAATGCTATGTTCCAGTCCTGGATTCAACCAGTAGCTACATATGCAACGAAAGGGGCCGCGCCAGGATGGATTTTAGCGAAGATAGTTTCGAGTTCAGTTTTACAGCTATTTGAGTATGGTGCCAATGTGATAGCAGTTATCAGTGACGGTGCAGGAAGCAATAAATCTATGTGGACACATCTTGGAGTCAGCGGCAAACTGAAAAGTGCCAAGTGCAAGATAGAACATCCTTGCCTTCCAGATGCATCACTTCATTTCATATGTGATGTTCCTCATATAATCAAGTGCATTAGGAATTATCTGATGAAACATAAGTATGCTCAGGTATGTTACAACAAAGTTTACCACTCAGCGTCTCGGTGTTTTCTTACAACTGTACTGTGCTGCCATACCTTGTTTTCTCACTATGCAATGATTTCATTTCAGATAGGAGACGGCCAAGTAAATTATGAGCATTATGTGCGGCTGTTTGAGGCTGAAAAGAAAGTCCCCATAAAAGTGGTTCCAAAATTAACTGCATACCATGTGAACCCTCAGGCACTTCAGAAGATGAACGTTCGTCTAGCTACTCAGGTATAGAGTTTTGAACAGCATTTTTTAATCTTATATCAGTTTCAAGTTTGCCACGTGCATGTGAGTCATTTTCAAACTTCTGTACTGCATGCCTATCTCCTTTGACAAGTATGCAAATTGTAACCTTTGTTCCATGTTTCTGACTTTATCAAAGCTCTGCTCAGAACATTTTTCTTCATTTGCATACTTTCATGAAGCGATCAGGCTCGACAACAATGAAATATACTTCATTGTTTTCAGCGTGATTAATTGGTCTTAAATACAATTGTTTTATTGAGTTCATCATTTGTTGGTTTGATTCTTTTTTAGCTTTTCAGCCGAAGTGTCGCTATTGGCCTCAAGGTGTATAGGCAACTTAAAGTTCCTGGCTTCAGTGACAGCGCTGGAACAGAGACCTTTACAACTTTTGAATGATGTTTTTGACATCCTGAATGCTAAAGTTCCTGCAGCTGGAATCAGACGTGACTCTCCAAAGATTAAGGTAAGCTCTCTGAACCATTGTGCACTTGTCATTACTTGGTCAACTAGCGAATCAAAGTGAAGTGAGGTGTAAATTACGCTTAATTTTTTTTTCTTATGAACGGTTTCATCATGATGTTCTGTATGGTTCTGTATGCTTGCAGGTCTTAGAAGACTTCCTGCAAATGATGAATGACTCAGAATCAGTCCCAAATTTGAAGCTTTTTGCATCCTACCAGACCATGGAGTCTTTTCGTGTCACGTTAATGTCGGTCCTATCCTTAATCGAGTTTCTGCTCAGCCGTGGTGTCAGCTACGTGCTTACGGCAAGCTTGAACCAAGATCCACTTGAGGTAATTGTGCTATTTCCCCCGTCTTATCAGGGCAGTGCTGACACCATTTTGTTTTCTTTTGCAGAGGTTCTTTGGACTTGTGAGGTCGTTTGGAGGCGATGAGGATCACCCGACAGTTACGAATTTCGCCCAACTGTTCCGCCTGCTTTCGCTGTACACACCAGTGAAGTTGGCTGTCAAGGGTAACTGTAAGGGAGGCAATGACCGCGTTTTGCTAAGTGCTTTTTCAGCCTTGCTAAAAAGCGCCGTGAGGCATTTACTCGAAAAAACATGGTGAAAGAAGAGGTGTGCAATCGACTCACATCCATACCATTCAAGGACTTGTGCAATATACCCAGTGATCACGTCTACAATGTGCCAGCTCCAGAGATGACAGTACTGTACTACATAGCTGGTTACGTTGCTTTTAAGATAAAAAAACTGCACGTTGCATGGACTGCAAGAAAGATGCAGTGGGCTCTCAAGATGCCCTTCCTCCTGAGGCACTCCTCGTAATTGAGCGTGCACATGTGGCAGGTTGTCTGATTTATCCATCTAAAAAATTGTTTGCGTGTGTGAACACTGTAGAGAATACCATAAGCAAAGCCAGCAAACTAGCTGCATTTGGTGACCTTTTTTGGAAGGTATTGGACAGGCTAATTGAAACTGGAACGAATACCGTTGGCTGCTCAGAACACTGTGATGAATTTACTGCCGAAGTAAAACATTTTTATTTAGTCACTCGCATGCCCTTTTTTGCACGTGAAAAGTGCCAAGAGAATGACTGTGCAGTGAAGGCACAACGGGAAAGAAAGAAGGCGAAGCTTGTGTGACAATTCTCGAAGGCTCTTACTTCTTTTTCCTTCAAGGATTTCAATAAAGTGCTTTTCATTTCGAACATAATTCACCCTGTTCTTGGTGTCACGCTTCTTGGTGCATTGCGCACATTATATTAGTGTTGTAAAGTATGGAAAAGGCTGCACAGTAAAGGCTACAGAACGAATGTGGGCTGCGGAGAGCGTCAGCTGCAAAGCATTTCACCTCCGACTTCTACCTCGCCTCGAGGTGCGCTCTTGCGGTAAGCGCAAACGACCGCAACCGGCACCCTAGATGTTAATATGAAATTCTCGTTGTGCATTTTGTCATGTGGGAATGGATATAACAACTACCGCATTTGGAAATAATATAATTTGAGGCGCGTCCCTAGCCACAAGAGCGGAACTTTAATTATAGGAACGAAAACGGACGCAGTCGTCCGCCATCCTACAAAGGCGTGACGCGCTTAATGAGCCGCACGGTTTTTTGCGCCGATAAAACATGAGCATCCCGCGGCTTTGAAGCCGCTGTTTGCAGCAGAATTGTTCTACAAGATGCCACAATGCGTATTATCGCATGGTTGTATCGAAGTGCAGTTTCGAAAGCCGCCGCGCTGAAAAACGTACCGAGCGCACTCCACTACGACGAAAGCTGGTAAGCATGATTGTGTATTTCTTCCAATGAAGACAGCAAAGTTCGAACTTTTCGCCGCATGATAAAATTACCGCAAATCGAAAAGGTTAGTAAACAAAATTCAGTTGTACAAGCGATCTAGGAGCTCTCTGTGCTAGCGAAAGGCTGGGTACTAGCAGACGACGCCTGCTTCCATAGCTCAACCTTCGACCGCAGCGCCGCGGTGGCAGGAACCGCGGCGGGCCGGCTTCTCCCTATGGGCGCTGCGGGGAGTTTCGAAACTCAAGTATATCTATAAACGTTGATTCGCACTGCACGCTGCTCCGCGAGCAGGCTTGACTGAAACATGAGCTCATAGCCTCTTGTAATGACTTCATCTGAGGCGGGGCGTGCCTGATACCGCTACCGTAGCTTCGTAGAGAACCCGCCATCACCGCTCCCAAAAAACCGCGACAGAAATTTCTGGACGCGGAGAAGCACAAAAATCGCAGCGCTTATGAAGGTATGCTCCTCCTCCTCGGTCTGCCAGAGAGCACCCGAGCCTTCTAGAAGTTGGGTGAGCGTGCGGCGCCTCATCGCTTCCCCAGTGAGAGAGGAGACCGTGACATTCGCGCTATACGCGCGAGCATTCATGGCTTTTCGACCATGTCGAGTGGGTCAGGAAGCGCTGCGCGGCAGCAGAGATTAGAGTGCCTCGATGTCAGCGTCAGCCAACCGAGGCACCCTAGCTGAGATTCCGTAATCAGCAGTGCTACAATGGTTTCGGATAATATTGTGATCCAGGGCGGCAAGCCAGAGAGCAGATAGAAATTGTCCGGTCACAATGAGACGATTTGTTCTGTGTCATGGAATGGGATACGCAAGGCGCTATCAGCCGTGAACTGATGGCCACCTAGCACGAATCATCTGTATTTTGCCTTTTCTGACAAAATAAATGTTTGGAAATGTAATGAGCCGAATTTAATCAATGCCCGTGAGCGTGGCACGAGCTCTCAAGCCCACGTCACTGCCCGCTTCCTCGTCTGCAAACAATACCCGGGGCCACAGCGGGACCATTCAGATCTTGGATGAGGAAGAAAAACGAAGATGAGATGAATGATATGAGGCGAGGCGTGTGAAGACAGAAGAGAAGGAAGAGAATGGCTTGCCGCCTCTATGATGACCGGATCAAACCCGGCTGCGTATTAACAAACCGTATCCCGTAGGAGCACTCGAGCAGACGAAGCTCTGGCGCGTGGATGGATGGATGGAATATAGGAGCGTCCCCTTTGAAACGCGTTAGTAGCAGTAGCTGTCATGCTCATGTTTCCCCCTATATCTTAATTATTGTTTTAGATTGGTTAACTATACCATCATTCCATTTATTAAATTTTTGTTTCTACATTACTAACATTATGTCACTGACCATCTGTTACTGTCCAATTTCCTCAGGCATTCCTTATATAATATTTTACTCTGAGCTTCCCGTACTTCGAAAGATGCCCAGCAATATCTCCCTGTACCGCCTCATTTGTGGTTTTGCCGTGGGCAGCTAGTGCTAATCGTCCAATTGGTCTCTGATTTATTTCTAATGTCGACTGTGCCTCTGATTTTAAGCACAAAACCGCATTTCCGAAAGTAAGTCGGGACACCATAATTCCTTTCCAAATACCCCTCAAAACCTCATACCTGTTGTATTGCCAAAATGCCCTATGCTTCATTATCCCGGCATTTCTTCGCCCTTTGGCCTTAGGTGATTGCCCATGCTTTCTAAAGTATGCCAATCCTTCGTGTACCCATACCCCCAGATATTTATATTCTGCTACTCTGGGTATTACATGGCGTTGTATTTTACGACCCTGATCAGTTGAGCCGTTCAAAATCATCAGACGCGACTTAACTGCGCTAAACCTGAAACCTAGAGCGTCCCCTTCGTCTCCGCAATACTTAACTAGAATTTGTAATTCTTCCAGACTCTATGCTAGCAGCACAATATCGTCTGCATACAACAAACCGATGAGGCGCGGCTCTACCGCCTTTCCACCTAATCTATATGACAGGTTAAAACCTAGGTTACTTTCTTGTATTATTCGTTCCAGGTTTATCAAATAAAAGCATGAACAGCAGCGGTGATAGAGGACAGCCTTGTCTTAATCCTTTGCATACTTTGACATCTTCCGTACTTCTTATCCCTTCCCATGTAATTTCTACTTTGTTGTCCCGGTATATTTCCTGTAGGAACTCTATGATATCATAACCGATACCGTCTTCTTTTAATACGTTCGACAGGAGTTCCCCGTTTACTTTGTCGTACGTCGGTTATGCCCAGGAAGGCCAAATACAAAGGTCTATTTTCCACTCTAGATATTTCGATGCTATGAGTTAGTACGAACGGGCTCTCATCTAAGCGCCTACCATTTTTAAAGCCGTTCTGAAGTTCTCCCAGTATCTTGTTACTTTCTACCCATACTTGCACGTTTCATTTCACCGCCTGCATGGCCAACCCGTACTGCTGTGCCCGGCCAAAGCCGCCCAGAAATTCAGCCGGACGCCAAACTCGTCCGGAGAACGCCTCCTTCACAAAATCCGTAAAGTTCTATGCAATGCACCGGGGCACTAGAGGCGAGCCGTGCCAAGGGGAGAGAAGCGACGTGTTTGAACATGAGCTTAGCATCTAGACAGCTCGGCGCCGTGGCCCTGGCGGTGGACCCCTTCTCGCCCCGCGGCATATTTGAAGCGAGAGCACAGCAAGCTCTCCAATTGGCCCCGCGAAAGTGCTGCCGTCGAATTGGACCATTTGAGCGTCAACGGTTTCTCGGTTTACGGAGTCTCAAATGCTTCCGTGAGTTCGTCAATAGCGTCCATCGCGAGCAGTTCGCCCCCTGAGAGAGCGGACGCGGGGGAATCTCCCCGGCCGTCGCTGCGCGACAACAGTCGCGTATGGCGATGTTGGGTTTCGGCCCCACAGCCGATCTCGTTGTGTAAATGCCTGTACAGAATGTATAAAGACTTTTCTTCATCTCACCAGCGCGGACTCGGATTCATCGCTACCGCCCAGGGAGCTGACAGCCCTCGTTCACGAAACGGGTGACGAGCGCTACGCAACCAATTCCTTGGCACAACACTGTTGACGGTGCTACTGTGTGATAACGCCACCGGCACAACATTTCTGGCAGCGGTGGGAGATACCTACATCAGGCACCTCGGCGCGGCCAGTACCTGAAGCTTCCCTCAAAGGCCAGACCTTCTCTGACACACAGGGTAGCTTACAGAAATACTGAGCGTAGCATTGTGTTAACCTTGCGTGTGTCAAGCCCACAGGAAGAGTTTTGAAAACCAAGGGATGCTGAGAGGGGAATCAGTGCGAGAAAGACTTGCTCGTCTCTTACTAGGAGCGAGACAGCGAACGTCTAGTGTACTATTCTAAAAAGGCAAACAACAAGAGGTCGGTAAAAGATGGAGAGTTACAAGGTCAGAGAACGTCTCCAAATTTGTGATGAGTTGGGCATCGATTTGGGCTCAACAAAAAAAAAAGAAAATTCTTGAGATCATGCAGGCAGAGGACGTGACGGCTGAGGAAGCCGAAGAGGCCTGGGTTGATATTCAAGAGAGAAAAGGGAAGGAGGAAGCCAAAAGGCTAGAATTCCAAAAGCGCGGGGAGCGTGAACTGCTAGAACGCGAAGAGCGCGACAAGCGTGAAAGGCTTGAACGCCAAGAGCGCGATGACTGTAAACGGTTAGAACGCGAAAAGCTGTTTTCCCGCCTAAAGAAGCTTATGCAGCTCGATCTTTCAGCACTTGAAAAAAGTGTTGAAAGGCACGCAGCTTTAATTTGCCATTCAAGGTAACATTTCGAAGCCGCGAGAGTGTCTGTAACCGTTCCTCATCGACTAGGATATGGAAGAGTATTTGGCAGATTTCGAGTCTGACTGCAAACGTAAGCGCTTCGAGCGAGATACTTGGGCACAAAAATTGGTAGCTCTTCTCTCCACTGGGGCGTCGGAAGAAATCAAGCGCGTGCTAAACGGTGACTTGCTGACAGTGAAGGTGAAATCTAGCACAAGCTTCCCGTTACAATCCATGTATCCATCCAGATCGTCGATGTGGCCGTTCATGTCCCCCAGCAGAATAATATTGGCCCCGTCTCCAAACTGGCTTATATCGTCACTGACACGTTCAACAAGATCCTTGTTTTCTTCCCTGCATTGGTGTCCTGTTCCTAAATAAACTACCCCTAGTCATGCCCAGATGTGTTCTTTACAAGATGATTTTATTCTTTGCCAGTTTGTTCTCTGGTGTATCAAAATACCTAACCCTCCCTCCTTTTTTTTCGTACTCGTTCTGTTGTACCCTTCCCAGACGTAGCCTTCTATAAACGGCAGACCTTCTAGATTCCTGAGATGAGCCTCGCATATAGCGTACACGCCTATTTTGTCATCCTTCAACTGTTGTTCTAACTCTAGCCATTTATCTCTTTTTTTACCTCCTCGCATGTTTATGTAGCTGATCCTAGCGTTAAATTTCTTTTTTGCACTTTCCTTTCTCGACCTCCTCCTTGCCATTTTTGGGGGCTCAGGTTTTGGGGCTGAAAAGCCCTCCGAAAACCTGCTTTATGCACCTCCTCCCTGATTCCCTCAACCACTTTGAAACGCTTCTCCAGGCTTAACTTTCTTATGTCTTGACTAACTGTCACCACGTCCTTTTCCAGCTTTCTGTTCGATCCTAGCACTTCCGGTACTGTGCGTACACCTATCTGCGCTTGCTGTGTTATCTCCCTGATATCGTCAACTCCTTTAGCTAAATTTTCTACCACTCCAGCAGCGTCGCCATTAGGACATAGTTTAGCCCCGCGGCTACTATCACCATACTTCACTCTGCGGAATTTTTCAACAGCCTATTTTTACTCTCTTTCAGCACTACCCTCTTTGTCCTCCCTGGGAAGGATGCAACTAACACTCGCCTATCACCCTTTACACGTTCCAAGATATCTTGCTTGCACCTGCTCATGTTAGAATCTCCGGCGATAAGCACTTGGGCATTCTCTCTCCTTCTCCCAACTGTTGGCTCCTACTTTCGGCTATCTGTGTCCTCCTCTGGGATATTCATTCTTCCTTTCTTCTTCCTTTTTACCCGACTTCCTAGTAGCTGCTTCTAAATAGCTCTGTCGGTTCGGATCCGCCTGACCTACTTTGCTTATGCCTTCCATGCTAGTTACGGTCCCAGCCACGTTGCCAGCACTGGAATGTTCGTCCTCGTTGTTTCCACGGACAAACTCCGCCTGACCTACTTTGCTAACGCCTTCTATATCAGTGCTGGTCCCAGCCACGTGGCCCGCGCTGGAATGTTCGTCCTCTTTGGTTCCAAGGATAAAGTAGGACATTTTTTTTTAATTGGAGGAAGCTGCTGAAGCAGTTTCTGATTTTCTGCGCTTAAAGAATGTGCTTTATTTTCTAAATCACCCGCACGAGACACAAAACTGCCCTTTTCTCGATCAAATCTATCTAGGCACGCACTCAACACGCAACACCGACACAAAAAGTCATTGCCTTCGGCTTCATCTACAGAGTCAAAACGCGTTTCCTTGAGATTAACCTGCCTCTCACACTGAGGACACTTTATCTTCTTTTGATTGCACATCTTAAGCATGTATCGACTGAACTAGTTCTATTACGAATTCTCAAAATATACAAACTGCAAAAAGAAGACACAAGAAACGACTAGCAAAAATGCATTAAAATCAATTATGCGAATATCAATAGCCTAGAAAAAAAGTATTTATCTAAACAAAATAGTAAAAGAATGAACGCCGAGAAAACCTAGCTCCCGGTACAAAAAACCAGGCCGCTAGGACAAAGAGCTAAAATCTTTTCTTTTTTAGCTGCACCTAACCTAACTAGCCGAAAACTAAATAAAGTTAACAAAAGAACGAACTCGTCTATTTGACGCTTCGGAAGCTCCCGCTGTCGCTAGTCCGTCTGTTTCCGGTAGCCACGTGCAATCGGAGGAGCAATGGAACACGCTTCCGCACCACACGGCTGTCAACTGTCAACTCTTCCGTGATTCTTCTGAGCACCGCCACCTGGCGACATATGGTGGATATATTGTCTAAATGAATAAGAACGCATTTAAAAACCACCAATTCCCTCAATTTATTGGCGCAATGGAATAACACCACCTCTCTCTGCACTGAGGCCACTTAAACTTTATCTGTTCGACTCCTGTGTTCTAATATATTTTCTGAATATTTTTTTTTTTTGATGTGACTTCACCGTAATTATATCCTGCCTTTAGTGCGTGTATGTTACCTTTCGGTTGCGACCACAGACACCTTTAAGTAACAATCGGTATGACAACACTTACACTGAGCAATTTCCTTCTCCATGATCATTTCCTGCCTCACGGAGTGTAGGTTACCTTTAGATTGCGTTCAGATACATCCTTCAGCAAAATCACCTTTTACAGTGAGTGTATGTTACCTTTAGGTTGCATTAAGAGATACCTTTGAGCAACAATCGCCGTTTAACTCGCTGAGAGCGTCGTCTGCTCCAGTGCGCCTACGGGATATTGTTTGGCAATACGCAACCCGGCTCAGAAGTATATCTGGTTAATACTACCGACATCCCATAGCTGAGCCTGAGGCACGCGCGCATGCCATGGGTTGGTGTGATGTCCTCATGTGTGGGGGCGGCTTGGGCTGGTGAGGCCATCTGGTCCGCATCTCGGTTAGGGAGGTTGTCTGGTAGGGTCTCTCTTCGTGTCCTGTGGTCGTATAAGTGGCGCCTTGGAGGGAAGGAGTAATTTGGCTTCGTCTCTCTTTGGTCGTGCCTTGTGGTATGGCGGTGGACGGAGCGGTGGAACGGTCACGTCACGTCGATTCTGGTAGGAATATGTCCAGTAGACATATTCGCCCACTAGGTGCAGAGGTTCAGCGCCTACTGTAAACAGCTATTTCTGCTCAAGGCTGTTAAACATTACTTAGTCTTCTGCATATTTATTTTACGTCTATTTTTATTCCTTTCCTTATAGCTAATAATAAGTCTTTGGCATTCATTCCATAATTACTCATCGCAGATTACTCAGGTATTCAGTATCAACTCTTATCTTTAAATAAGCAAGCAGTGAATAGTATTGGGGAGATCGTTTCTTGCCTAACAGCTTTCTTTATGAGAATTTCATTACTTTTTTCTTGCAGAACTATGGTTGATGTGCAGCCACTATAGATATCCTTCAGTCATTTTACATACGGCTTATCCACACCCTGATTTCGCAATTCCGCTATGACTGCCGATGCTTCAATTGAGTAAAATGCTTATTTGTAATCATTAATGCTATGTAATGAGGCTGGTTATATTCCGAGCATTTTCCTGGCAGCTGATTTGATAGTATTGATATGATTGATAGCAGAGTACTCAGAGCCGGACTTTATATATGGGCTTGTAGCCAACGCTATCGCGTGATATCCTTAAAAGCGGAGCTTAAGTGTCCTCAATATTTTTTTTTTCAAGAAACCTTATAGTGTAGGATAAAGGCGCGTTCTTTGTAAGCCTGTCAGGTCAAGGACAATTGGTTTTAAATAACGCACTGACTTTTGCCGCGCGATCACTTTGGCAGCGGTAAGGTGGAGGAGGGGCGGATGCTTTTAATTTGATAGCGTTACAGGCACCGTTGCGAGCAACTTCAGGTATCTACAGAATGCATTTTGGCTGACCTGTTGAACCGGATTCCTGCTGAACGCGACACCTATACAAAGAGGATTAGTGTATGAATCCCCTTTATAAGAAGCAGTTTCCGCGTTGGGCGAAGCGGACGCTCTCAGTAAGCGTCTCATCATCATCCGCCTGACTATACCCACTGCAGGGCGAAGGCCTCTCCCATATTTCTCCACTTAACCCGGTTCTGTGCTAGTTGCATCCACTTGACCCCTGCGAACTTCTTAATCTCATCCGCCCACCTAACTTTCTGCCGCCCCCTGCTGCGCTTTCCTTCCCTTGGAATCCAGTTTGTTACCCTCAGTGACCATCGGTTATCCTCTCTTCGAACAACATGTCCTGCCCATGTCCATTTCTTCTTCTTAATTTCCACTAGAATGTGGGTACCTTGAGTTATTTCGCTGACCGGCTGTGCACGCTTCCTATCTCTTAATGTTACCCCTACCATTTTTCGTTCCATAGCCCTCTGGGTTGTCCTTAACTTAAGTAGAACTCTCTTGGTTAGGCTCCACGTCTCAACCCCATAGGAGAGTAGAGGCAAGATGCAACTGTTGTATACTTTCCTCTTGAGCGATACCGGTAAGCAGCTTGTCATAATCTGCGAGTGCTTGCCAAATGCGCTCCATCCCAATCTTATTCTTCTTGTTATCTCCTTTTCATGGTCCGGAACTGCGGTTACTACCTGCCTTAAGTAGACATTTTCGCCTACTACTTCCAGTACGTCGCTACCTAATGTAAACTGCTGTTCCTTCCTGAGGCTGTTGAACATTACCTTAGTCTTCTGCATATTGATTTTCAAGCCTACCTTTATACTTTTAATGTCTAGGTCATCAATCATTATTTGCAGTTCATCCCCCGAGTTGCTTAGCAAGACAATGTCATCAGCAAATCGCAGATTACTGAAGTATTCTCAATCTACCCTTATCCCTAACTGCTCAGATTCCAAGTCTCTGAATACTTCCTCTAAGCAAGCTGTGAATGGTACTGGGGAGATTGTGTCTCCTTGCCTAACATCTTTCTTTATGGGAATTTTGTTACTTTCTTTATGCTGAACTATGGTTGCTGTGCAGCCACTATATATATATTCCAGCACTTTCACGTACGGCTCGTCTACCCCCTGATTTCGCAATGCCTGCATCACGCCGAGGTTTCAACTGAGTTAAATGCTTTTTCGTAATCAATGAAGGCTATGTATAAGGGCTGGCTATATTCCGAGCATTTTTTTATCCCCTGATGGATGGTATGGATATTATCGATAGTAGAGTACCATTGCCAAAACCGTGCTTGATCCTTTGCTTGATTGCCGTCTAAGTTTGTAATTATTCTATTAGCGATTACCTTAGTAAATACCTTATACTTAACAGACAGTAAGCTGATTGGTCTGTAGTTTTTAAGGTCCTTAGAGTCCCCTTTCTTATGAATGAGGATAATGTTTGCATTCCTCCATGGTTCCGGTACCGTTGATAACACCAGGCACTGCGTATACAGGGTGGCCAGTTTTTCTAACACGATATCCACCCCGTCCTTCAGCAAATCTGTAGTTATCTGATCCTCTCTAGCTGATTTCCCCTAAGAACAAAGCAAGCGGAATTGATGGTATTCCAGCTGAGTTGCTTCAAAACCTCAACCACGACGCTGTTAACACACTGCATACATTATGTCAAAAGATTTGGACAACCCTGCAGTGGCCACAGGATTGGAGGAGGTCAGTTTACATCCCCATTCCAAAGAAAGGCAGTGCCAAAGATTGTTCCAACTACCGCACGATCGCGCTTATTTCGCATGCTAGCAAGGTGATGTTAAAAATCCTGCAAGGTAGGCTGCAGCAGTATGTGGATCGGGAGCTTCCGGACGTGCAAGCTGGGTTTCGCAAGGGCAGAGGAACTAGAGACCAAATTGCCAACCTTCGCTGGATCATGGAAAAAGCAAGAGAGTTCCAGAAACCCATTTACTTCTGCTTTATTGATTATGCGAAAGCGTTTGACTGCGTAGATCACAGCAGATTGTGGCAAGCTCTCCAAGAGATGGGAGTTCCAATTCACCTCATCTGTCTCCTCAGGAACCTTTATGAAGGGCAAGAGGCCACAGTCAGAACTGGGCATGGTCTTACTGATTGGTTTCCGATTGAGAAAGGGGTGAGGCAAGGCTGCATACTGTCGCCCTGCCTATTTAACCTATATGCAGAGTGCATCATGAGGAAGGCCGGTCTGGACGAGTCTTCAGCTGGAGTGAAGATTGCTGGAAAACGTATCAACAACCTTAGATATGCGGATGATACCACTTTAATGGCAGAAAGTGAAGTGGAACTCAAGAGACTTCTGATGCGCGTACAAGAAGAGAGTGAGAAGTTTGGGCTTAAACTGAACATTAAAAAGACGAAGATCATGGCGTCTTGCCCTATCAAGTCCTGGAGCATCAATGGACAAGAAGTGGAAGCTGTGACAGATTTTCTGTTCTTGGGCGCCAAGATTACCTCGGAAGGAGACTGCAGCCATGAAATTAGGAGACGCCTGCTTCTGGGAAAGAGAGCAATGGTTAGGCCTAGTAAAGAGCAGAGACATTAGTCTGCCAACCAAGATCCGTATAACCCGTGCTATGGTCTTTCCAGTTGTGATGTATGGATGCGAGAGTTGGACTGTGAAAAAGGCTGACCGCCGAAGAATTGACGCGTTTGAATTGTGGTGCTGGCGAAGACTCTTAAGAGTTCCTTGGACTGCCAGAAGATCAAATCAGTCGATATTGTCGACCATAAACCCTGACTGCTCATTGGAGGGTCAAATTCTAAAGTTAAAGCTCAGCTACTTTGGTCATCTGATGAGAAGAGAGGAGTCGCTGGAGAAAGATTTGATGTTGGGAAAGGTTGAGGGTCGCCGGACAAGGGGTAGGCAGCGAACGCGATGGTTAGATGGCATTCTCGAGGCATATGAAGCTATGTGATGTTAAGAAGATAGTGAGAGACCGGAAAGCGTGGCGTGACATGGTCCATAGGGTCACGAAGAGTCGGACGCGACTGAACGCCTGAACTGAACTGAACTGAGCTGATTTCCCCCTTTCCATAGTTTCTAATGCTTTCTTGACCTCGTCCTTCGTCACTGATGTATCTGACTGTTTTTCCCTCCCGCCAATCGCATTACGATCCTGACTACTTTGGCTACTGTAGAGATCTGTATAGAACTCCTCGGCTACTTTGGCTATCTTGTCCATTCGTGATGACGTTGAACGCCTTGTCCCCTATCGCATACATCTGGTTTTTGCCTATGCCCAATTTCTTCTTTACCTCTTTAAGGCCTCCCCCGTTCTTTACAGCATGCTCAATTTTCTCCATGTTGCACTTCCTTATATCGGCCACCGTGCGCTTATTGATTAGCTTTGAAACCTCGGCCAATTCGATCTGGTCTGTTGGATTGGAAGCTTTCATACTCTGGCGTTTCGTAATAAAATTTTTCATCTCCTTAGACAGCTTACCGGTATCCTCTCTAACTATCCTACCGCTTACTTCTACCGCGTACTCAGTAACAATATCTCTTAAATAATGGTTCCTTGCTTCTAGGGTAATGTCGCCATCCTCGGTTAGAGCTGAAAATCTATTCTGCAGCAAGATCCTGAACACTTCTCCCTCCCCCTCACCGCTAATTCGTTGATGGGTTTCTTTCTTACTAATCTGTTGCGTTCCTTCTTCAGATATAGGCTAATTCGAGACCTCACCATCTTGTGGTCACTGCATCGCGCTTTCCCGATTACCTCTACATCTTGCATAATGGAGGAGTTTGAACACATTATGATGTGAATTTCATTTTTAGTCTCCCCGTTACGACTTTTCCATGTCCATTTCCGGTTCTTCCGTTTGCTGAAGAAGGTATTTATGATTCGTAACTTATTGCGCTAGTAATAAGCGTCTGCTTGAACACAAAAATCCGTTATGCAAAAACAGGCACCCATTTTCCAGATAAATACCAAGTCTATCGGAGCAAGAATTGTCTTGCCTGTGGGCTTCATTTTTCTAGTCATAAAGTGCTACTGAATTGTTCGTATTACTCAGCACATTGCCTTTCAAAGCCTTCCGTTGCCGGCACATGGGCGTTAACTATATCAGTGATGCATCAAAGCTACAATGTAAAATGTTTTCATTCTCACCTGCAACCAACAGTATGTTTGCTGTCTACCTCTTTGGATAAAGAAATCAAGGCGCCGGCATATAAAATCCTTTCGTAAAATAAAGCTGGCTGCCAATACAGCACTTGTCCCGCCCTGTTGCTCTGTTCGTGCCGCTTACTTGTACTTCTATGCCTTTACCTGATAATGCACCAAGAGGATTCAGAATTATTGCTCAATATTGTAATTCGTCGGAATACTATAGATGTTCATTGATATCCATTCACCGCCCGTTCATAAGATCCCATAGATAATTCGTATATGTCCGTATTATGCTATTTCTCAATAGCGCGAAGTGTTTTTAAAAGTCAGAAATACACCAGAGTGAGGAAGGAGCGCGGTCTTCAGAGGTGAGCTTTTATGTAATTAACATCATTTCCTCGCAGAAAAAAGAGCACTGGAATTAGTATGAGGTCTTTGAAGGAAAATTTATCATGATCACGCTTATTTGAATAAACAGAGTCTATTTGTACAAGCTGAGGCCTCAAAGGCGGGTAGCTGCTGATTAGAACCTGTTCGAATTTTTTGTTTCTGTAACGATCTTACTTTGTAGGGAGTATTTCTTGGTCAATCAAATTGAAACGTGTGCGCAAGTTGGCACACGTTTCTCTATTCTATCTGATATTCTATTTGGCGAGAACCGCTCGCACATGGTTTCAAAATCACGAGAATGAGCTGGTAACCTGGGAAATTTGCAAGCAAAAGCTTCACGACTTGTTCGGGAAGCCCATTGGACGGGCTCTCGCAGCCAAAACCGAACTTTCGTCTCGCGCCCAATCCACCACGGAGTCCTACCTGGCCTACATTTAAGACGTGCTTGCGCTTTCTCACAAGGCGAACAGCTCCATGCTGGAAAGTGAAAAGGTAGGGCACATCCTCAAGGGCATCGCAGATGACGCGTTCAACATCCTCTTCTGCATGGATTGTTCTACCGTCGAGTCGGTGCTTCAAGTTTGCCGAAGATTTGAGCAGGCTAAACAACGACGCCTGGTACATTGCTTTGAGCGCCTTCCGAACACGGCAGCCACATCATCCTGTGATGATCTGGCTCCTCTGCAACAACCTTCTCAGTTCGCGTCAATGACTCTGATCGTCAGGCGAGAACTCGAGGCATTAGCTCCTGCACCATTCCCATCTCCAGTGCATGACACCATGGCCATGATACAGGCTGTTGTCCAACAGGAACTTGATAACGTCGGTCTTTCCTCCAACCCCGTACCGCCGTCGTCACCATCGCATCCTGTTCCTGTAGTGGCTGCTGCAACAACTAGCCAAGCTCCCCCACGTCGCTACGTTAATCGCCATCCTGCAGAGTGGCGCACCTCAGATGACAGGCCAATTTGTTTTATTTGCTGTCGAGGCGGCCACACGTCCCGTTATTGCCGCAGTCGCACCTTCCCCACACCTAATTCTTATTACAACGCTGACCATCGGTACTACTACGGACCTCGACGCTTCCCTGCCCAACCTGAACAGCTCCGCCCCGCATGAAATGGACCTGGACACTTCCCTGCTCACCCAGATGAACCTCAAACCGAAGTCGTCTCAAGTGTCCGTCACTCCAGCCGAGTTCCATCTCTACGGTCTCGTCGATCTCGTTCACCGCTGCCTCGTCGCAACTCCTCCCCATCATACGCCGGCGCCCACTCGAGAAACTAGCGAGTGCAGCGCCCGGGAGTGACGCTGCATTACCGAGACTGTCAACTCGGAACTGACCCTCGCACCCAGACGTAACCTCATTGACATTTTTGTGGACGGAGTCTTAGTTTCTGCCCTTATTGAGACTGGCGCCCACATTTCCGCCCTCAGTTCCTCGCTCCGTCAACGCCTCAACACAGTCCTCACACCCGCTTCCTCATCTACCGTTCGTGTTGCTGATGGCAATACAGCTACTGTGACTGGTATGTGTACTGCAAGAATTACCATTGCCGACCGCCATATCCCTGTCCTATTTACAGTCCTCACCAGTTGCCCTCACGATGGTATATTAGGACTCGACTTTTTAACTGCATATGCCGCGCTCATTGACTGTTCTAGACTGCTTCATCTGGACCTGCCACTCTGTCCTGACAAACAGGCCTCTGATACTTAGACGCTCCGTCTCCGCTCCTCTACATTTACTCGTCTGCCACCAGAAGCTGCAGTGTATGTGCCCATGTCGCCTTTCCCCTCCGTTCCTGATGGCGACGACGTTGTTTGCCCCATAACCAACGTGACACTGCAGCGTAGAATCGCTCTCCCTCATAACATCCTGCACGTAGAAAATAACAACACTTATATTCCAGTCATGAACTTCGGCCTTTTTGTGCACGTTCTCCCTGCGGGCATTACTCTCCCCGAACTGACCCCACTGTCTGACGTCACAGTTGCCGCTCTTTTGCCTGACCCTACTGCTAAAGTGTCGACACGACCTGCATCATCCCCATCTCCGGAGGCTCGCATATCAGGAATGGTTGCACCTAATTAGCGCCCTGACCGTGCCACAGCACTTACGAGTCTTCTGAATTCGTACAGCGATATTTTCGATTTTGGTGACCGCCCCTTAGGACAAATGTCCCTCGTTACACATCGTATCGACACCGGAGACGCCCACCCAATTCACAGAAGACCTTATCGAGTCGCCATTTCTGAACGACGAGTCATACAAAATGAAGTGGACAAGATGTTAGCAAACAACATTATAGAGCCTTCGAGCAGTCCCTGGGCGTCGCCTGTCGTGCTTGTGAAAAAGGACAATACCTGGAGATTCT
Organism: Amblyomma maculatum; assembly: GCA_023969395.1. Taxonomy (NCBI): domain Eukaryota; kingdom Metazoa; phylum Arthropoda; class Arachnida; order Ixodida; family Ixodidae; genus Amblyomma; species Amblyomma maculatum. The sequence continues at coordinate 36,906 of JAJIZL010038760.1, forward strand.
GCGTTGATTACCGACACCTGAACAAAATTACAAAGAAAGACGTTTACCCGCTCCCCAGGAAGATGATGCCCTCGACTGCTTGCACGGTGCCAGCTATTTCTCTTCCATTGATCTTCGTTCCGGTTATTGGCAGATCGCAGTCGACGAACGGGACCGGCAGAAGACCACCTTCGTCACTCCCGATGGCCTGTATCAATTCAAGGTGATGCCTTTCGGCTTGTGTAATGCGCCCGCAACATTCGAGCGCATGATAGACTCTCTCCTGCGCGGCTTGAAATGGACGACGTGCTTGTGCTATCTCGATGACGTCATTGTGTTTTCGTCTACATTCGAGAGCCATTTCCATCGCCTTGATGCCATTCTTGGAGTCTTCCAAAGAGCTGGCCTTCAGCTGAACTCGAAGAAATGTAGCTTCGACCGACGTGAACTAAAGGTGTTCGGTCACGTGGTCGACGCCCGTGGCGTTCAACCCGATCCAGACAAAATACGTGCTGTAAGTGCATTTCCTACACCCCGTTGTACCAGTGACGTGCGTAGCTTTCTTGGGCTTTGCTCCTATTTTCGGCGCTTTGTACCTAACTTTGCGGAGACGGCTCGTCCACTCACGAATCTTTTGAAGAACGACGCTCCATTCTGCTTACACCAAGAACAGTCCCAAGCCTTTTCTGCGCTCATTGCAGCCCTCACCAACCCGCCCGTCCTGGCACACTTCAATCCTTCGGCACCAACGGAGGTACGCACCGACGCCAGTGGTCATGGTATTGGTGCCATACTCGCCCTGGGTCGCACTCGCGTCACTGCTTATGCTAGTCGCCTCCTTTCTGCGGCTGAACGAAATTACTCGATCACAGAACGTGAGTGCTTAGCCCTCGTGTGGGCCATTACAAAGTTTCGCCCTTACTTGTTTGGCCGCCCGTTCTCCGTCATCACTGACCACCATGCCTTATGCTGGCTTTCTACGCTGAAGGACCCTACTGGTCGCCTGGGTCGTTGGGCCCTCCGCCTTCAGGAATACACTTTTTCTGTCGTCCACAAGTCTAGCCGGCTGTACGCTGACGCCGATTGCCTGTCCCGACACCCGGTAGATCCCCCACCTGCGAGCGAGTGCGACGATGACACATATGCGTTGGCCATCTCTGACCTTTGAAACATACGCCATGAACAGCGCTTAGATCCCAATATTTGCAGCATAATCAATCGCCTCAGCACTGATCACCGTGATACTACCCTTGCTCTGTTCGTGCTCAACAACGGCGCCTTATACCGACGGAATATGCGACCAGATGGCGCCGAGCTTCTGCTCGTAGTCCCCGAACACCTGCGTACCACCGTTCTTCAACAGCTGCACGACGCACTCACAGCGGGTCATCTTGGCGTATCTCGTACGTACGATAGCGTCCGCCGCCGCTTCTTTTGGCCAGGCCTCTATCGCTCTGTTCGTCGTTACGTTGTTTCTTGACCGGTGTCAGCGACGGAAGAAGCCCTCGGCTATGCCTGCTGGATCCCTGCAGCCGATCGACATCCCAGTAGACCCGTTTTCCCGAGTTGGCCTTGACCTCCTCGGGCCTTTTCCACTTTCTGCGTCGGGGAGTAAATGGATTGCAGTGGCCACGGATTATAATACGCGCTGCGCTGTAACCCGAGCGATACCCACCAGCTGTGCAACTCATGTGGCTGCGTTTCTTCTCCACGACGTCATCCTGCTACATGGTGCTCAACGCCAGCTGCTCATTGACCGTGGCCGTTGCTTTCTTGCTCGAGTAGTCGACAAAATTTTTCGGTACTGCTCCATTAAGCACTATTTTACCACCGATTACCATCCACAAACGAACGGCCTCACCGAACGCCTCAACCGCACGCTCACGGACATGCTGTCTATGTATGTCTCGGATGATCACCGTGATTGGGATATTATATTCCGTTTGTAACGTTCGCGTACAATTCCTCTCGTCACGACACAATGGGCTACTCACCGTTTTATCTTCTATACGGCCGCGACCATCCCCTTCCTTTTGACAGCGTAATGCCTCCCACCGCTAACGCCAGTTGCTACGTTCGTGACGCCATCTCCCGAGCTGACGCAGCCCGTGTTATTGCTCGCCGACGACTGGCCTTCTCCAAAAATTCTCAAAAACGGTGCCATGATTCTCGCCACCGTGACGTCCACTACTCTCCGGGCTCTCTCGTCTTGCTCTGGACTCCCGCTCGTAAAGTTGGGCTGTGTGAGAAGCTCTTGCCACGCTACGCAGGACCCTACCGTGTTTTACGGCCAGTCACCCCTGTGACATACGAGGTCGCCCTGTGCATCCTCTATGCCACGCACCGAGATTGTTCATGTCGCCAGAATGAAGCGGTACTACCCCTGCCGTAGTTCGTCCAAGAGTGCACCGGGACTGTGAGTTTCGGGAGGAAGGGGGGGGGGGTAATGTGGCATTGATGATCTGCATCGCTGGACGTTAAAGACGATAACGATCAGAAACAGTGACACAGAAGACGACACAACGTTTAGTGCTAGGAGAAGGTTAACGCTGTTTTGATTCTGTGCTTTGTGTGCGGCGTCAACCTGGACTAACCTTCGTGCATTAACCTTGCCACGTATCAATATATATTAAAATACTCCCCTGTGAAACTACAGTTACAATGAGTACAAAAGAGGATTGTGTGTTACCAATGTGTATGCATTGACGTCTGGCGCGAAAGTAAGATCGGATAAAGTTTAAAATAGTTTCTCTAATTTGATTGAAAATAATATATGTAAAAGGATATCATGACTGAGTGAATCAAAAGCGTTAAAAAATTCAATAAATAAACCAAGAAAAGCAACGTATTTTCCATATTCTCTAAAATAATCTCTGAGAATCAGCAGAGCATGGTCTGTCGAGCGCCCCTTTCTAAAAGCAATCTGGCCATTAGAAATAAAGCCACATCTCGTAAAAACATTTTGTCAGCCATAATGACAGCGGTTTTTCGAACCTTTTTGACAATATTGGCAAAACAGATATTGACTAATAATTTTTACTGTCGTGGCTGTCGCACCTTTGTGTATAACTGTTACTCTCGATTTTTTCATTGCGTTAGAAAATTCGCTGTTCTCAATAACCACTTAACGTAGAAAGACGGGCTAGTTGGTCTTGATAAGTAGAGTGCATAATTGTCAGCGTAAAATTAAAGACAGGACTAAAAAAGAAAGACAAGGGACAAACGCTGAACTTCTACTGATAGTTTAATGGACGTAACATCTATATATACAAAAATTGTACAACGCCATCACTTGAGCGCATGCTTCCAAACCTTCGCTTCTGCATTATCGTACAGATGAGAGCCTCATCACCTATGGCCACGTGTCATTCTCCTCTTTAAAAATTCCAGCTCTTTGGGTGACAGCCCAACCGAGCTACTGCTAACACAATTATCACCTTGATCGTGAATCTCAAGAGCCTCAAATATCTCCCTGCTCAACTGCTTCTTGAAGCTGTGCAGCACACGTGTGTCGCTCAACGCAGGGGTGCATGATGAACTGGTAGGGCTGGGGCAACGGCTGCAGTGCAAGGCTAAATGACTACTCTTTACAAGGGATCCTACTGCTCTCTGGTGGTCTCGCAATCTGTCGTTATGCACCTGCCCGTCTGTCCGACGTAGGTTTTCCCACACGAGAGAGGAATCTTGTAGACTACCCCCGTTCTACAGGGGACGAAGCAGATGTAATGCTTCTTCGTGAATACATCAATGCCACTCTTTTGCCCATTCACTTTAGGGCAAAGCCGCGACAACTTTTCAGGAGCAGAGAAGACGACAGCGACGCCGCACTTCCCTGCAACCTTCTTCAGACGGTGAGAGAAATCATGAATGTAAGGAACGGCAACAGGCCTTGCTTCCTGGCGTCTGGATTGTTGTGATCGCCCTCGTTCCTCACTCTCCACTTCCCGCAACAGCTTATTCGCTACCGAAGCCAGGAGTTCATTCGGGGGATTCGCTACCGAAGCCAGGAGTTCATTCGGGTAGCCGGCGGCTTTCAGGCGTTCGATCTGGCCCTGCACGCTGATGGTCATAGAGTGTGCACACGACTTTGCGAGAGCAGCACGTAAAGAATAACAACGATCCCTCTTTTTACCAATTTTGAGTGGGCCGAATCATGCCTCAACACTTCTTTTTTCGACCGCGGCCAGTAGCTCCAACACACATTCGCCTCCCTGAAGATCAAACGCACATCAAAAAACTGAAGTCCGGTGTCCTCTGGCAATTCAAACGTAAAACGAAGCCTTTTCGAGCAAACCTCAAACACGTCAAGCACTGTTTTTACCACTGCCTCCCTACACTGAAACTTGCTTGCCCTGATAACTACTAGGTAGTCGTCAACATATCTGAAAATCTTAGCTATTATAGCTGCGTCAATGCACATGTCAATAAGCTTGTTACACTGGGCTAAAAAGATGGTGCTTAAAACAGGCGCAATGCAAGAAGCAATGCGGACCCCCGTCTTTTGTATGAAAGGTTTACCGTTGAAATCTATAAAAGTGGAAGAAAGATAAAATTATAGAAGTTCCATGAAGCCGTCAGTAGATAAACCTGAAGAATTATGGAATTGCAGAGGCCGTGAATGTTCAATGAGGTTTCGAACTGCCACTAATAAGTCAGGCTGAGGAATCGAATAAAAATATATTCTACGTCTATCGAAAAGGCAGCAAGTGCATCCGAACGGCTGTTACACTGCTGGAAATAGTCTTTAACCTCGCCCGAATTTGCCACCATGAAAGGGTCGTCTATCTTCAGTGAGCTGAGGTGCTTCTGCAGAAACCTAGAAATCGCATTCTGCCAAGTAGAACGCTCTGTCACAGTGACTCGAAACGGCACATCAGGATTATGTGTCTTTGCTGTGAAGAATTTGTCAAGGGCATGTTTCTCTGCAGCAGAGACAGTTTTTTGAAGGCACGATAACTAACTTTTCGCATAAGCCCACTGCCTTGGTTTTTATCCTAGTAGAAGCGGATTTTGCTGCTCTGAATTTCTTGCGATTGCATCTCCTTGCTTTAGCCTCACACAACGTTTTTGGCATGACGGTGAAACCGCCTTCCTTGTCGGCCACTACCAAGGCAAGATTATTGCTCTGCAGGTATTTAGTAGTTTTGATCAATGCCGCGTTCTTCGCTACCCCGGCCTTTGACGACAAACAGTCCACACCTTCTGAAATACATCGTTCCCTGTCTGGTTTATCAGCCTTGCATGCTACCGTCCTGATTAGCGACAATATTTCGACAGGCGACTGCCTCGGTTCATTCGCGAACCTCGGCCCGCGTCTCAGCACACCTTCTATATCGTCCGGCAGCGAACACTGTCCAAGCCACGTCACCTTTCCAGGCGTTGGCTTCTCCTTCTCTCTCGTCTTCCTCCAGGCACAATATCCTGGCAAGTGCGTCTTCCAGAGGACTTCTATCATGTTGGCGGCTTGACGGGTGAATATGCGATACACACTCTCCTTGGTAAGTTGGCAGTCCGCATACAGAGAAGCATAGACACGTAGACATGTATGAAGGTACCTGACTTGACGCCACAGCTCAGACCGGTAGATCTTCGTCACTCGCCTGGCATGTCTTGCAGAATGAAGGAATGGGACAAACATTACTAGGACCTCAGGCGGAACTAATCGGTTGTTTAGGGCGAAGGAGCATACTTTCGCCCGAAAAGAAGTGATGGCAAGAAGATTGACGAGCGCAGCAGAAGGTTTGCCACAAAGAAAAAAAGGAAACACAGGGCCCATTGTACTTGAAAGCAGACTAGTTGACGTAGAAAGACGGGCTAGTTGGTCTTGATAAGTTGAGTGCATATTTGTCAGCGTAAAATGAAGACATGACTAAAGGAGAAAGACAAGGGACAAACGCTGAACTTGAACAGATAGTTTAAAGGACGTAACATCTATATATACAAAAATTGTACAATGCCATCACTTGAGCGCATGCTCCCAAACCTTCGCCTCCGCATTATCGTACAGACTAGAGCCTCATCACCTATGGCCACGTGTCATTCTCCTCTTAAAAAATTCCAGCTCTTTAGGTGACAGCACAACCGAGCTACTGCTGAGACGCGGGCCGAGGTTCGCGAATGAACCGAGGCAGTCGCCTGTCGAAATGTTGTCGCTAATCAGGACGGTAGCATGCAAGGCTGATAAACCAGACAGGGAACGATGTATTTCAGAAGGCGCGGACTGTTTGTCGTCAAAGGCCGGGGTAGCGAAGAACGCGGCATTGGTCAAAACTACTGAATACCTGCAGAGCAATAATCTTTCCTTGGTAGTGGCCAACAAGGAAGGCGGTTTCACCGTCATGCCAAAAACGTTGTATGAGGCTAAAGCAAGCGATGCAATCGCCGAGAATTTCAGAGCAGCAAAATCCGCTTATACTACGGTAAAACCAAGACAGTGGGCTTATGCGAATAGTTAGTTATCGTGCTTTCAAAAAACTGTCTCTGCTGCGGCGAAAAATGCCCTTGACATATTCTTCACAGCAAAGAGATATAAACCTGATGTGCCGTTTCGAGCAATTGTGACAGAGCGTTCTACTTGGCAGAATGCGATTTCTAGGTTTCTGCAGAAGCACCTCAGCTCACTGAAGATAGACGACCCTTTCATGGTGGCAAATTCGGGCGAGGTTAAAGACTATTTCCAGCAGTGTAACAGCCGTTCGGAGGCACTTGCTGCCTTTCGATAGACGTAGAATATATTTTTTATTCGATTCCTCAGCCTGACTTATTAGTGGCAGTTCGAAACCTCATTGAACAATCACGGCCTCTGCAATTCCATAATTCTTCAGGTTTATCTATTGACGGCTTCATGGAACTTCTATCATTTTATCTTTCTTCCACTTTTATAGATTTCAACGGTAAACCTTTCATACAAAAGACGGGGGTCTGCATTGGTTCTTGCATTGCGCCTGTTTTAAGCACCATCTTTTTAGCGCAGTGGGACAAGCGTATTGGCATGTGTATTACGCAGCTATAATAGCTAAGATTTTCAGATATGTTGACTACTACCTAGTAGTTATCAGGGCAAGCAAGTTTCAGTGTAGGGAGTCAGTGGTAAAAACAGTGCTTGACGTGTTTGAGGTTTGCTCGAAAGGGCTTCTTTTTACGTTTGAATTGCCAGAGGACACCGGACTTCAGTTTTTGGATGTGGGTTTGATCTTCAGGGAGGTGAATGTGTGTTTGAGCTACAGGCCGCGGCCGAAAAAAGAAGTGTTGAGGTATGATTCGGCCCACTCAAAATTGGTAAAAAGAGGGATCGTTGTTAATTCTCTACGTGCTGCTCTCGCAAAGTCGTGTGCCCACTTTATGACCATCAGCGTGCAGGGCCAGATCGAACGTCTGAAAGCCGCCGCCTACCCGAATGAACTCCTGGCTTCGGTAGCGAATAAGCTGTTGCAGGAAGTGGAGAGTGAGGAAAGAGGGCGATCACAACAATCCAGACGCCAGGAAGCAAGGCCTGTGGCCGTTCCTTACATTCATGGTTTCTCTCACCGTCTGAAGAAGGTTGCAGGGAAGTGCGGCGTCCCTGTCGTCTTCTCTGCTCCTGAAAAGTTGTCGCGGCTTTGCCCTAAAGTGAATGGGCAAAAAAGTGGCATTTATGCATTCACGAAGAAGCATGACACCTGCTTCGTCCCCTGTAGAACGGGGGTAGTCTACAAGATTCCTCTGTCATGTGGGAAAACCTACGTCGGACAGACGGGCAGGTGCATAAACGACAGATTGCGAGACCACCGAAGAGCAGTAGGATCCCTTGTAAAGAGTAGTCATTTAGCCTTGCACTGCAGCCGTTGTCCTAGCCCTACCAGTCCATCATGTACCCCTGCGTTGAGCGACACACGTATGCTGCGCAGCTTCAACAAGCAGTTGAGCAGGGAGATATTTGAGGCTCTTGAGATTCACGATCAAGGTGATAATTGTGTTAGCAGTAGCTCGGTTGGGCTGTCACCCAAAGAGCGGGAATTTTTAAAGAGGAGAATGACACGTGGCCATAGATGATGAGGCTCTCATCTGTACGATAATGCAGAAGCGAAGGTTTGGAAGCATGCGCTCAAGTGATGGCGTTGTACAATTTTTGTATATATAGATGTTACGTCCATTAAACTATCAGTAGAAGTTCAGCGTTTGTCCCTTGTCTTTCTAGGTTAGTCCTGTCTAATTTTACGCTGACAAATATGCACTCTACTTATCAATAACCAAATTGAAAATGTGCATAAGAACAGGAGCATTGGACGGTAATGCATACTTTATAGGCTTGATTTGCAAATATTTATGTCAAGATATTTGCTATTGTAAAGCCACATGAATTTTCATTACTATTCTACTCTGTAACAGAGTGACAAATAAAACTGTTAATTGAGCTATTAATTTCAGGTGTTCAAAATGATTATGCTACAATGCCGCGTTATGCTGTCGACAAATACTTGATTGAAGTCATCAGCTGAGGTTGACTGGAAAGTGCAAGGTTATTACTAATATTGTGAGATCTGTATTGCGCTTCATCTTTCTTAGGGGTGAATGTACTGCTTCATCTTCATCCTGCTCTCTCTTGTAGACACCCATCGTTATCGCTGAGTGTGGCTCGCTAGAGTGTGCGGCCAGGCGTCAGGTCTGCAATAAACCCGATCCGGCAATCCTGGCCTGCTTCGTCCCCAGCTGCATCTACCTGAAGCTCCGTTCTGGCCGCCGTTTGATTTCGACCACAATCGTCATGACCCAAGAAGGCCACGCTGCTGTTCTGGCTTCTTCCAACTCCACCTGAGCTCCCCTTGCCCATTGGACTGTGAGCAGCCGTCAGCGCCACCCGCAAATTTTCGCCGTTCTCTGCGGCGACGACGCTGATGACTGACTCCACAGCTATGACCGGTCAGTGATTTCAACCGGTTGGACGATTACCTTAAACAAATTATTGTGCCTTTTTACATGACGAATGTGGCCAAAACGTGGTTCCTAAACCTTGATTCTACAATTACGGACTATTGGATACCTTAAAACGAACATTACGCCAGATTTTCTGCGCTCCTACTGTTTGCACGAAATTCGCCAAAACGAAGCTAGAAGCCCGACTTTAGCGGTCCAATGAGAGCTATACTTCTTATGTAGAAGACGTTCTTGCACTTTGTCGGCGCATAAATGACACCATGCCAGAGACCGAGCGGACTCGGTACGTCCTTGAAGGTATTGGGCCACTCGCTTTTACCGCCCTGGTCGTGCAGAACCCTACCACAATCGACGCCATCATATCGACATGTCAAAGCCTGGACGAACTACAGTCAATACGCCGGCAGCCTGATCCCACTGCCTTTGGTTCCACTGCCGACTCTGACCTCCGTGCGCGTATTCACGGATTATTTGTGAAGAGCTCTCGGCTCAAGGTAATTTGTGCCGCCTTGCATCTGAGCCACATCCTTCAAGTGCCGACCTGCGTAGCATTGTCAAAGATGAGCTGGCCGCAGTGACTTCTTCCTCCCCAGCGCAGGTCGCTCCTTCCACCTGTCATGTGCAAACGTACACCAGGGCAACGTCCTTGCCGCTTGCACTTGGAGCGCCTACTCCACAGAAGCCTACCACTGCTCATGTCGCCGCATTGGCACTACCTGCCGCGGCGCCGACATACTATTCCACCTAGTGCCCAGTCCTCCCTGTTTGTTATTACTGCGGGTACCGAGGCTATATTTCTCGTTTCTGTCATCGCAGGCTACACAATGAACACCGCTGCTATGCCTCATTTGAAACTGACTACCATACTCCCTTCTCTGGCTCTAACCACCGTTACCTCCCTGATTATCCCTGACGTTCATCACCCTCGCCAGAAAGTCCCGCTCTTCCTGGTGGTTACAGGCCTTCAAGACGCCGTTCTCCTTCGCCTTTTCGCCGCTCAACCTCGCTGCTCCGCCAAGCTTCTCTGACGCCCCCCTTTTCTATTGGAAACCTGACAACTGTAGTTTTAGGAAGGAAAACTGCGCTCTTCGGCCATCCCAAAAATTATCCGTAACGTCCCTCCAATATGATTTTAGTTTGGGTTGAAGGTTTACCTGTTGAGGCTTTGGTTGACACAGGCGCCGCTGTCTCTGTGATAAACACTGACTTGTGCTCCCGCTTGTGAAAAGTGAAAACTCCGTGGAGCTAATAGCGCAATCATTCGGCCTTCTGCTAAGTGTACTGCGCGAGTTTTTGTTGACGGTGTCCGCCACCATGTACAATTTGCCGTGATGTCACCGTGCACTTACTCAATTATTTTAGGTTAGGATTTTCTGTCTGCCGCATCAGCTAGCATTTCTTGTCATGACAGGGTCATTTACATGAACGAGAGTGATCCGTCTTCTGAAACTCCCGAGCCCCGTCACTGCCTGCTTGCAGCTACTGACTCAGTGTTGCCCTCTGGATGCGAACAACTTGTCGCGCTTACTTCTACTGACATTGATAACTTGGATGTGCTAATCGTGCCTTCTGATCGCCTTCTAACCCGTGAAAGTGCGTTACCACCAAGTCTTGTTCGGCTTGAGCACGGAACAGCGCTTGTCGCTGCTTTGAACACTTCCCCAGAGCCTATTGTTTTGACTAAAATGACATGTTTTTCTTGGGCCCTGGACATTCAACCGGTGTCCCTCACCGCCTTTACCGCCCCCTCTTCCTCACCAGCAGCTTCTTCCGATGCCTCTCTCTGTGCTCTCTTTGGCACAATCAATACTGACCTTCCTGCATCTCACTGCCAAGCTTTGCAGGAATTACTTCAAAAACATCAAGCCTCCTTTGATGTCACATCTCCGACATTTGGCCGAACTTCTGCTGCACAGCACCGCATCATTACAGAGGGTACTTTTATTGTTGGCCGCCGCCCTTACCGTGTTTCCTTATCAGAGCATAAAATCATAGACGATAATGTGAATGATATGCTCCGACGAGACATTTCGGCTTTCAGCTAGCCCCTGGTCTTCTTCGGTCGTCTTGGTGTAGACGAAAGACGTTCAGGACGGCGTCGTGGTCGACGGGGAAGCGGGGCGATCAAGACCAACACGATCTGCGCAATGGCAATTCCACACCTTCGTCTTTCTCATCAGCGTCCAGCGAAGCGGTCCATCTTCTTCACAATGCCCTCCAGGGAAAAAGGAGCCATCCTGGCGACTTAAGGGACGAAGACACAATGTTGTCGTAGAATGACTTAAGGCGCTGCACATGAACAGTTTCACGGCCACGCCGTCGCAAATCGGAAGATGGCTTAAGCGGCTCAACAACATAGTTCACTGGTGAAATGCGCTCGACGACGCGTTAGGGCCCATGATACCTGGAGATCAGTTTTATTGAGAAGCCGAGGCTGCCGGATGGAACCCATAGCCACACGAGTGAGCCGTGCTCGAAGTGTGGTGCATTCTTCTGATTGGTTTCAAGGCGATATTTTTGGCGCCACTGAGAGTCGGTTGTGAATGTCCGTGCAATCTGGCGGCATTCTTCTGTGTGCTGTGCAGCTTCGGTCACTGTGGTACATTCTGATGCGTCAGGGTTGTAGGGAAGGATAGTATCAAGGGGAACAGATCGATTCCGACCTTACAGCAAAAAGAACGGAGAGAAACCCGTGCTGGATTGCGTAGCAGTGTTGTACGCGTAGGTGATGTAAGGAAGGACAATATCCCAGTTTGTGTGGCTGCATCCGACGTGCTTCGCGAGCATGTCACTGAGGGGGCGATTAAATCGTTCAGTAAGGCCGTTTGTCTGCGGGTGGTAGGCGGTGCAAGCCCGGTGAATGATTTTGCACTGAGCGAGCAGGGCTTGAACGACCTCAGATAAGAAAGTACGGCCTCTGTCGCTGAGTAATTCACGTGGAGCACCGTGACGGAGAATGAAATTCTTCAATAAGAAACCGGCCACATCTCTGGCTGTTGCAGCTTGGAGCGCGGCGGTTTCGGCATATCGCGTCAGGTGGTCGACAGCGACAATGACCCAGCGATTGCCATCGGCTGTGTACGGAAGAAAGCCATAGAGGTCAATTCCAATGCGGTCGAAGGGTCTAAGCGGGCATGTGAGAGGCTGTAACTCACCAGCCGAACGTTGAGAAGCAGGTTTGCGGCGTTGGCAAGTCAAGCACGATCGAACGTACCTATGTACCGAGGCGTATATACCGCGCCAATAGTAGCGAAGACGGATTCGAGTGTACGTCTTGAAAACTCCGGCGTGTCCGCACTGCGGATCGGCGTGAAAAGCTGTACATATTTGAGTCCGTAAATGGCGCGGAATCACGAGGAGCCATTTCCGTCCACTCGAGTTGTAGTTGCGTCGGTAAAGGAGGCGAACCCGAATCTCATAGTGCGAAGCTTGACGGCGAAGAGCTTGAAGGGGTAATCGCTGAATTGCTGGAAAGGTAGTCAATAAGGGATGCGATCCATGGATCCTTTCGTTCTTCGTCGAGCATGTCACTGATGTCGACGGAAGATACCTCAGAGTCCGAGACGGAGAGGCTGGCAAGGTCGGCTGGCAGCGGTGAGCGAGACGAAGCGTCGGCGTCTGTATGCTTGCGACCAGATCGGTAAATAACACGGATGTCATATTATTTTAGACGAAGAGCCCACCGTGCTAAGCGGCCGGAAGGGTCCTTGAGCGATAAAAGCCAGCGGAGGGCATGATGGTCCGTGACTTCATCAAACGAACGGCCGTAAAGGTAAGGGCGAAACTTTGTGAGGGCCCACACGATGGCCAAGTACTCCTTTTTCGTTACAGAGTAGTTCGCTTCGGCTTTTGTGACAGTACGCTGGCATACGCAACTACGCATTCACCGAAGCCGGAGGGGCGCTGAGCAAGCACAGCGCCGATGCCGACACCACTGGCGTCTGCATGCACTTCGGCGGGCGGCTCAGGGTCAAAATGGCGCAGGATGGTCGGGGCTGTGAGGAGGCGGCGCCATGTGTTGTAGGCGTCCTCGCATGCTGGTGACCACTGCGAAATATCTGAAGTATTGCCGAGGAGCTGAGTCAGCGGGGCGACAATGGAAGCAAAGTTTCGTATAAAATGCCGAAAGTATGAGCACAGGCCCAAAAAACTTGTTAATTGCTTGATGGTAGTAGGCTTCGGAAACTCGTTCACAGCTCGAAGTTTGTCGGGATTAGGACGTATACTCTCCTTGGGCACAACGTGGCCTAAAATGGTCAGCTCACGAGCAGCGAAACGACACTTCTTCAAGTTGAGCTGCAGGCCGGCGTTCGCAATGCATGCCAAGACCTGCTTCAGGCGAGAGATGTGGGTCGCAAAGTCCGGCGAGAACACTACGATGTCGTCAAGGTAACAGAGGCCCGTCTTCCACTTCAGGCCACGCAGTCATGCGCTTGAATGTAGCAGGGGCATTACAGAGACCGAAAGGCATGACGGTAAATTCAAAAAAGCCATCGGGGGTGACAAATGCGATTCTAGGGCGATCTTCCGCAGCCTTGGGTACCTGCCAGTAGCCGGATCGTAAATCGAGCGAAGAAATGAGTTCAGCACCTTGTAAGCAGTCCAATGCATCATCTATACGCGGAAGGGGGTAGACGTCCTTTCTCCTGATTTTGTTCAGGCGACGGTAATCGATGCAAAAGCGTATCATCATCATCATCATCATCATCATCAGCCTGATTATACCCACTGCAGGGCGAAGGCCTCTCCCATATTTCTCCACTTAACCCGGTTCTGTGCTAGCTGCATCCACTTGACCCCTGCGAACTTCTTAATCTCATCCGCCCACCTAACTTTCTGTCTCCCCCTGCTACGCTTTCCTTCCCTTGGAATCCAGTTTGTTACCCTCAGCGACCATCGGTTATCCTCTCTTCGCACTACATGTCCTGCCCATGTCCATTTCTTCTTTTTAATTTCCACTAGAATGTCATTAACTTGAGTTATTTCTCTGACCCACTCTGCACGCTTTCTATCTCTTAATGTTACCCCTACCATTTTTCGTTCCATAGCCCTCTGGGTTGTCCTCAACTTAAGTAGAACTCTCTTGGTTAGCCTCCACGTTTCAGCCCCATATACAGCAAAAGCGTATACAACCGCCTTTCTTCCTCACTAGGACAGCAGGAGAGGACCACGGACTGTTAGATGGCTCAATCACACCATTCTCAAGCATAGTATAAACTTGGGCTTCAATAACTCGGCGCTCGGTGGCAGAAACTCGATAGGGGCGCTGGCGCAGAGGAGCATGGGAACCGGTGTGAATGTGGTGGACAACAGTTGATGTGCGTCTCAAAGCAGGCTGATGAGAGTCGAATGAAGAGCGCAACTGATGAAGCAGTGAGAGGAGTTCAGAGCGTTGAGGGCCAGGAAGACTGGCATCGATGGAGCGGAGAAAAACGTCGGCAGAAGACTGGTCCAGCGCAAGAACAGGGGGTGTGAGTGCAGCCAAGTCAGCGGGCTGCGAAGGGGTGTTTCGTCAGCGGTGAGAATAGAATCCGTCAGTTGGATGGTGCCGAGACATTCACCGCGACGCAGGGATACGGGAAATGGGAACGGATTAGAAATCCAGAGCGCGGTGAGGCCAGCTGATATAGAAAGTACGGCATAAGGCTGGGGGAGGCTTTTGCGGTTTAGAAACGTAGTTGATGGGGTGAAAAGTACATCGGTACTGCGGGAAAAAGCAGAAGCGGTGGGCACAAGAACGAAAGAGCACGCAGGAAGATAAATATCTTCGGCAAGGGCGACTTTGGGATAAGGAACGTCCGGCGATGGTTCGGCGTCTAGCGCAAAAATCACCAGTTCGACACGAGCACAGTTTATCACCCCATTATGGCGCGATAGAAAATCTCAGCCCAAGATGAGATCATGCGAGCAGGAAGTCAAAACGACGAACTCCATTTCGTACACAACTTCATGAATGGCGACTTGTGCTGTGCACACCGATATAGGCTTGTAGGCAGGGAATTTGCCGTGCATAGTGAAAATCCTGAAATTGGTGTCGTTACTTTGCGCAATGAACGGCAAAGACTTTCAGCCATGGCAGACACAGCAGCGCCGGTGTCGACCAGAGCCAGTACTAAAACGCCCTCAACAGAAACTTCAAGCAGATTTTCGGGAGATACGTGAGGCCTTTGACAGTTCGCTCGTTGCGCAGTTCTCGCCTCAGGAACTGCGGCATTCAGCTTTCCTCTTGCGCAAGATTGGGACGCCGTCGCAGAGGGGATAGAGAACGGAGACGCGGCGAGGTTGAGCGGCGAGGAGAAAAGGTGGTACGGTCATCCGCGACGGAACTTGCAGATGGATCGGCGGCGGCGTACTGAAATCGGCGCGGCTGCCAGGAAGCTGACATTCGGCGCGGTAGAAAATCATCGGGAGTGCGATTTCGGCAGTAGCGGGAAATATCGCCAGCAAATCCGCAGGAATAACAGATGGGACGGTTATCACTGGTTCGCCATTGATTGCGGCGCAGCGAACGTGGTGGAACCAAAGGCTGTGGCGCCTGAAGAAATTCTTGCACAGGCCCTGGAGGCGTAGCGTACACCACCGAGTAGCTAGGTGGCCGTGGTCGTGCAGCGCCGGCCGCGTACGTCAGCGGTGCGACAGGAGTGGGGGCGCATGTCAATGGTGGAGCGACAGGGACGTCGGTGTATGCGAGGGGCTCCGCGGCCGGCGCGGTCTGAGGCGTGGGCGCTGACGGAGGGGCAGATGGAAGGGCCTCCACCACGCGGTCGGCGACGACTTGTCGAAGGGGCGCCAAATTGCGGGACAGCTCGCAGTTTGTTGGCAGTAAAGATATTTGGCGAGCAACTTCCTCGCGGATGAAATCTTTGAGCTGCTGCAGCAGCGAGGAGGTCTCAGAGAGGAAAGGCCGGAAAGTGACTCTGCAGGCGCGGAAGGTTGTTGAGGGAAGATGCGCTGCTTGCGCAACTCATCGTAACTCTGGCAGAGGTTTATAACTTGAGCAACAGTAGTCGAATTCCGAGAGTTTAACATCTGAAAGGCGTCATGTTGGATGCCCTTCAGGGTGTGCTTTATCTTCTGTGGCTCGGACATCTGAGCATTTACGCGACTGCACAGGTGGAGTACATCTTCAATATAACTTGTAAATGTCTCGCCGAGCCGCTGTGTTCGATCCTGCCGACGTTGTTCGGCGCGGAGCTTCCGTACTGCTGGACGACCAAAGACGCTTGTAAGACTAGCCTTGAATGAGTCCCAAGTCGTGATATCGGTTTCGTGGTTACGACACCACAAGTTGGCAACGCCGGTCAAATAAAAAATGACGTTTGTTAACTTCGTGGTGTCGTCCCACTTATTGTACGAACTCACTCGCTCGTACTAAGCAAGCCAGTTTTCGCACTCAGTGTCGTCAGTCCCGCTGAAGAGCGCAGGGTCTCGCTGGCGTAAGGAGACAGAGCAGACAATCGGCGGGGTCATCGGGTTGGTTGGGGGGTGTTCGTCGTTAGCCATACGAGTTACCGGGAGCGTGCGGGTGCGAAGCTCCAGCGTGAGACAAGAATATCGGACCGCACCTCCACCAAATGTAGAAGAAGGATGTTCAGGACGGCGTCGAGGTCGACGTGGAAGCGGGGCGATCAAGACCAACATGATCTGCGCGATGGCAATTCCACACCTTCGTCTTTCTCATCAGCATCCAGCGAAGCGGTTCATCTTCTTCACATTGGTAAAACAAAAAGGATGGGTCCGCGCGGTATTGTGTTGATTGCCGCGCACTTAACAAAGTCATTCGCAAAGGCTTTACCCTATGCCACTAATTGACGATTCCCTAGACTGTCTTCAGGGCGCCGAATATTTTAAAAATTTGGATTTGCGTTCCGGTTACTGGCAGATTCCGATGCGCGAAGCCGACAAAGAATAAACAACATCCGCTACTCCAGATAGGCTTTACGAATTCTATCTCATGCCTTCTGGAATTTGTGATGCCCTGGCTACGTTTGAACGCATGATTGATACTGCTCTTAGAGGACTTAAGTGTAAAACATGATTGGGCTACCCAGACGACATTGTAACTTTTTCTGCGATAATTTATTCCGCCTTAATAAAGCATTGACGTGCCTGTATCTACCCGTCTCCAGCTGAACACAAAAAAGTGTAATTTCACCAAGAAAGAAATCAAGATCCTTGGCCCCCTCTTCAGCCGAGATGGCATTCGACCCGACCCTGACAAGCTTGCTGCAGTTTTGGACTTTGCACGTCCTCAGCGGACTAAGGATCTACGCAGTTTCCTTGGCCTATCTTTATACTTTCGCCGTTTCATTCGCAATTTCGCTACCATTGCTGCGCCACTACACCACCTTCTTATCGACCGTACTACTTTCGATTGATCCGAAGAATGCAAGAAAGCTTTTTAAACCCTGAAGAATGCCCTCACTTCGGACCCCATTCTCACTCACTTCGACGACACTGCTGCCTCCATTCTCTACACCGTAGCCAGCAGCCTTGGTATCGGCGCCGTACTTCTGCAGCGTGATACCGCTTCTCGGGATAAAGTAATTGCGTCTGCGAGTCAAACTCTAACACCAGAGGAACGCAACTACATCAGAACTGAGCAAGAGTGCCTCGCCATGTTTGAACAGTTCAGAAATTCTGCCCCTATTTCTACGGCAGCCATTTCATGATCGTTACCGATCACCACGCTCTGTGTTGGTTATCAACCCTCAAAACTTTGACTGGACGCCTGGGCCGTTTAATTCTGCGTTTGCAGGAATACACCTTCGATGTCAAATACAAATCGGGTCACAAACATCGAGATGCCAATTCTCGTTCTCGCTGCCCGCTTTCAGAATCACCGCCTAGTGTTTCTTCGCGCCTTCCTGCGTGCTCCCTCGACGTCCCAATGTCATTCAAAGCTCCAAATATCAACAGTGCTCCTCCTGCCGCTGCTCCTGATCGCTGCACCATTACTTCACACCAGCGAGCAGATCCCTACTGCCGTTCTCTAATTGACCTTCTTACCGGTGCTTCTCACCCTCCTACCGCTAGGATGCGCAAACAACTCCAAAAGTTCAAACTTGACAACAGCGTGCTCTCCCGTTATATGTATTACTCTGAAGGCACCCGTTGGGTCCAAGTTATCCCAAGAGCGCATCGAATCCATATTCTGGTGGCTCTCCACGATGATGCTACAGCTGGTCACTAAGGCTTTCACAAATTTTACCATCGCGCGGAAACGCGTTACTTCTGGCCAGGCCTAGCCTCAAGCGTGGCAAAATACATCGCCTCTTGTCTGCTATGCCAGCGCCGCAAACTGCCGACTTCATCTCCTGTTGGCCTACTATAGCCTCTACCTTGCCCTGGTACTCCTTCCGCCGTAGTTGGCATATACATATACGGGCCGCTTCTATGTTCCGCACGAGGTAATCGCTGAATCGTCACCCCCGTCGACCATCTAACACGCTACGCCGAGACCGCTGCCCTGCCTAATTGCTCAGCACTTGAGGTCAAAACCTTTTGTTTGGAATGCCTCGTACTGCGCCATGGAGCCCTCAAGTCCTTCTCAGTGACCGCAGTCGGACATTTCTGTCGACGATTTTAGCCGAAGTTCGTGAGGCCTATACCACACATCACAAATTGACCTCCAGTTTCCATCCGAAGACCAATGGGTTGACTGAGCGGTTCCACCGCACGCTTTTTGACATGGTGTCTATGTACCTCGACCAGGAGCATCGAAACTGGGACGTGATACTTTCTTTTGTTACATTCGCCTACAATACGGCTGTACAGCTGACCACGGGTTACACCCCATTTTTCCTCATTTACGGCCGTTTACCCACTACCCTTCTTGATATCTCTTTCCTTTCTACACATGGCAGTTCTTCATCATCTCATCCTGACTAGTTCATTGCCCGAGTGGCCAGATGTCGCCGGCTTGCTCGCATCAACACTGAAGCCAGCCAGGAAGACCGCAAGTGCCGCTATGATGCGACCCACCGCCAAGTTTCGTTCCGTCCCGGCGGCGAGGTGTTACTTTGGGCACCATTACGCACTCCTGGCCTTTGTGACAAGCTCCAGCGTCATTACATAGGTCCTTGCTTAGTTCTTGCAAGAACGTTCCCGGTCAGCTATCGCGTCTCCCCTGTTTACCCTCCTCCGGACCGTCTTTACCGTGGCACTGATGTTATCCACGTTTCACGCATGAAGCCTTTTATTCGGCAAAATGCTGCGGACTAAGCGCGGCCAGGCTGGCCGTTTCAACTGCGCGGTCGAGAGAGAGAAAGAGAGACAACTTCATTTGTAGCAGATTTCGTGAATTTAGGCAGGTGGGTCCTGTGTGGTCCCCAGGTGGGAGCGACATCCTGGGCCCACGAAATAAGTGCAAGTTGTGTGTTCTTGTCTGGCGCGGGCGAAATAGTGTGAGCACTATATGGCGCTTCATCTTTCAAACGGGTGAACATGCTGCTTCATCTCAACTACTAGCGATGACGATGGGTATACCCATCGTCATCGCTAGTAGTTGGTTGGTTGGTTTGTGGGGTTTACCGTCCCAAAGCGACTCAGGCTATGAGAGACGCCGTAGGGGAGGACTCCGGAAATTTCGACCACCTGGGGTTCTTTAACGTGCACTGACATCGCACAGCACACGGGCGCCTTGCTTTTCGCCTCTATCGAAAAGCGGCCGCCGAGGCCGGCACTCGATCCCGTCATCCTTGGGAACAGTAGCCGAGCGCCGTAACCACTGCGCCACCCCGGCGGTTCGCTACAGTGTGCGACCAGGGCTTCAGGTTTGCAATAAACCTGATCCGCCAAGCCCGATCTTACCATATCTTTTCATGTGCGGTGTTCTTATTTCGAAGACCGAAGACCTTATTTTCAGCTTTCCAAGTATCTTCTGATTTATATACTTGGTCATATCAGCGAATATCTGTTCATAATATGCCGACTTTTCAGGTCGAATCTCGATGTTTAATTTATTTCAAGAAGCTTTGAAATGTTCGAGCGCATCCTGAGTACGCACATTTAGAAATGCATGAAAGAGTTTATTCTTCTTCCTTATTATGCGTTTCAGTGAACTGGGGTCACCCATGTCTTTTTTTTTATAGACGGAAAGTACTGAAGGGAAAGTGCACAGCATATATGTTTACGAGAACATCAAGTAAATTCTTGTAGGCGTCACTTGCATTTCTTTTCAGCAATATAAAGGACCAGTCATATGTCCTCATTTCTTGCTCAAGAGATATAAGAGCTTCGTTTGAAACATATTGCATAGTAATAAAATCAGGATGACATTTGTGGCACCTAATAGGGGAACGATAAAGCATGAAAACAGGGCAATGGCCACTAATATCTGCAGTAATTGTACCGTCAAAAGACATGGCTTTTTCAATGTTTGTAAATTAGCAGGACAAGAGAGAGAGAGAAACAACTTTTAAGGCCAAAGAGTAATATTTAGGCATGTCGACATGGCTTGACCCCCCGGTGGGGGCGACGCTCTGGGCCCACGAGACAAGCGCCAGCTGCGACTTCTTGTCTGAGCGCGTAAGAAGTTGGTCGCAGCTTTCCTAGGAAGGAGCTGGCAGTAAAGTACGAGGGGATGGCTTTCCCTACATCCCCAAAGGGTGTGTGCCAATGTGGCCGTTACTGCACAGTCGCACTTGGGACAAATGGGGTCGTAGTCCCCGTCCGTAATCAGTGCCAATATCGAATAGCTGAGAATATAATTTGAATGAAGTTTACGCAACATGGTGGCCGGCGCTCTGTCAAGGTCAGTATGGGGAGGCGGGAAGCGTCGTTTCGTCTCTCTGTATAGGTTGGTGATTTCGGCAAAAGTCAAGGGGGCCTCGGGGAAGGGTTCTGGATCCGCGGAGCCACCCGCCCGGTTTGTTAGACCTCGGACTAGTGTGTCGACCCCTTCGTTCCCAGAGTTCCCCGCGTGGGCTAGTACCCAGACTAAGTGGATTTTATGATTGTGCGTGAGGCCGCGGAGTATGCGTGCCGCGGTTGGGCAGATAAGGCCTTTCAAATAATTGTGAATCGCACGTGGCCAACGCGATCGCAGTTTCCTCCACCGCGGTGGGAGAGGGAGCGCTAACCTTGGCAGCAGTAACAAGTTTGGAGTGTGGCGTGGCTACGCATGCGACATAGATATTGTCACTTTGTCTCGCTACATCTACGTAGCATGCGTGGTCGTCTGTAAGGTAACTGGTGTCAAGTGTCTCGGCCTTGATTTGACGGCGTGCGTTGTGGCGCCCAGCCAGCATATCCTTGGGAATGTGTTTACCCGTGAGGCAGCTGCAGACCCCTATAGCAAAGGGAGCTGCGTGATTTGTATCCCCGATAGGAGTTACGTGTAGGTGGTCAAGTATAAGGCGACCATACCTGGTGCGTGAGAGGCGATGAATTTGGGCGCTTTTATGTACTTCGATGAGTTCTACAAGAGTGTTATAGACACCCAGGTGCAGCAGTCGCTGTGTACTAGCATAGTGGGCCATTTTTAGCGCTACCTTACACGCGGAACGAATTACGCTGTCCACTGCTTCCGCATCCGTCTGGCGTAGGCGGTACTAAAGGAAGGCATAAACAACGCGGCTAATTAGAAAAGCCCGGATTATCCTACAACGTTCCTCCTCTTTCATGCCACGGCGGCGATTGGCAATGCGCCGAATGAGGCCGTTAATCTGATGGGCTGTAGCCCGGAGACGTTTAATAGCCTCGGTGTTTAGGGTGTTATTCTGCACCATCATACCAAGGACATGGATGTTCGGGACTGAAAATATGGGAATGTTATTCAGGTGGAGTGCGATCTGTTCAGGTGTCTTGGATGGGCCGGCCCACCCTCCTGTCTCTGATTATCAGTAATTTTGATTTCGTGCACGAACAAGAACGACCATGGGCTTGGACAAAGGCCTGGACACTGTCAGTTGCCATTTGGAAGGAGGTTTCTATGCCCCGTCCGAGCCGGAGTTTGTGCAGATGATCATGTCGTCTTCATACAGCGAGTGTTTGACATGTGGTATCGCGTTGAGGCGCGGTGGGAGGCCTCGCATTGTTGTATTGAAGAGGAAAGGGGATAATACTGCTCCCTGCGGTGTGCCACGAGTGCCTAGCGTGATTGTATCGCTACGGAGGTCTCCAATATGAAGTTCAGCTGTGCGATTGTGGAGAAAATTAGCAATGTAAATATAGGTGCGCGTGCCGACATTCATTTGTGAGAGGTTGGTTAATATGGATGCATGCGACACGCTTTGCTGACGTTGAGGCCTAAGATGGTGCGTGTAGCCCGGATGGAACCTGGATCGTGTATGTCATGTTGGAGTTGCCACATTACGTCTTGAATGGAAAGGCCAGCGCGAAAGCCAATCATAGTGGGAGGAAAGAGGTTGTGTTTATCAGTGTGTGCGTGAAGGCGATTAAGGATATCATGTTCCATAACCTTGCCCAAACAGGATGTGAGTGATATAGGTCGGAGATTGCCCAGCTCCAGCTTCTTGCCTGGTTTTGGTACGAAACTGACTTTGGCATGTTTTCATATGTATGGTAGATTACTGCCATGCCAGTGCCAATTGAAAAGGTCCGTAATTGCCTCTATTGAGTGATCATTGAGGTTACGGAGCATTTTATTGGTAATGCGATTGACACCTGCGGCCGCGGTGGTTTTAATGTGATTCAGAGCAGCGCGAACCTCTGCTACTGTGATGTCACAGTCCATGTCCGGGTTCTGGCTGCCCATGTAACCAGAGGGGAGAGGGATATCGGTAGAGGTATTGATATATGTGTCCCGAAGAGTATTGAGAAGTTTGTCATTTGTGCCCTGAAAAGCATGTATGACGCTGGTAAGATTTTTTTGAGAAGCGCAAGGGTGGAAGATATGGACACTGTAAGACGAGTGGGCGTTATGATAACATTTTTGAGACCATTTGCATTGAGTCTTTTCGCAAAATCAGGGGGAGTGGAGGAGTAATCCTGCATATTCAAATTGAAGTCACCATCACAAATTAGGTGCAAATTGTTCGTGCAGAGGTATTCCAAGAATTGATGATCAAAAATTCTATAAACGCTCCGTACCTGCCGTCGGAGGGACGGTAAACAATAGCCAAGGTATCGAGATTATGTCTAAGAGTTACAATTTCATGATTGTTAGTGATACGGCAATAATCAGGTAACTTTTGTAATTCAAGTTGTCTTCAAAATAGTGGGCTGCTCCAACGCCACCTCGTTATTGCAATTAATGGCGAAGTTTTTGTAAGCGTCAATGCGAGCCGTATTACAACCATCTTATTACCAAGTTTCTGTAACGGTTATATTGTGATATTTTTAAGAAACCTGAGGCAGCAGATGGCTGATATCTTTATTTATTTGCAGAGCGTGCCTTAAATTGCAACACCGAGTTATCCGAAGAGCAAGGCGGTTGTATAAAACGTAGCAGAACAAGCTATTGGTAAGCCATTAATAAGTGAATCGAGCGATGAGTGCTTAGTGCGCGCAGGTGTTCTTAGATATCTGGATACGGTGTTAGATCTTTCTCGTGCGAATGAAGAGCTACGAGGCTGGGTAGAGGCTATCTTAAGTAGATCTTTCTCATGGGCTATATGAATGCTTTTTTGGGTGCCATTTTCTCGAGCTATTTCCCATTCTGTGTCTAGACAGACTTCCAGTGCTATTCTTCGTTATGTTTTGTTGTTTTTTAGTTCCATTGTTTATTGCCTTAGGGCATAAAGGAATATAAAAAATAATATAAAATTATTTGTAAAATAAATTCTTTTATCTTTTATTACAAGGAGTCGCTTTGGATAGGGGCAGATGGGCTCATTAACGCAAATGGCAGCTTTGCTGTCGGGGCTAATGTCTTCGTTGTTGATTCTCGCCTTTCGTGCTTGTTGTAGAGTGGTGTCACGTTGCGCACGAGACTTGAACTTGTTACAACGTTTCGCGTATCGTGTTTCCGGTTTGGTACTCGATGGCAAACTTTTATATCACACTCATTGACTGGCTCTGTGATCAATGTGCGATTTTGATCAAAATTTCTGACACGCCCACTTTGTTCTTGCCACTCCTTGAACCTCCAGATTGGCAGATCTGAAATATTAGTCCAAATGTACCAAAGCTCGACAGCCTTGGCTCTGACGATAAAGCGTTTAGATTAACTCGCCTCGCTCTCCGAAGTTTGCGTTGCGTTTTTGGCTATTGCAGCATTTAGTTTCTGAAGTTTATTCCTCAGATCACGTTCAAATGCTTCCCGTGCTATTTTCAATTCCAGCTTCATTTCATCTTTTAGTTTCAAGAAATCATTTATAACCTCTTTACATTTCGCAAAGTCATTTGTCATTGTAGGTCTCTGGCACATAGAAACACGTTAGTTAAAAACCTAGCTTGGCAGCAGCGACGGGAGAAAAATATTGCCGTGAAACCTTCAAAACTGTATTTGTTGTTTTCTAACAGCCGCTGGCATGCAGCCTTATCACTCCGATTCTGGCACGCGTATTATTTCTGTATTCTTTGTTTGTTGATGCTCGATGTCGCGAGACGAACCTTTATCGGTTTCTTTGTCGCGCAAGATGCGCCGAGATCTGTCACGAAGATCCCGACCAGTTATGTTTCTACAATATTTCAGGTTGAGCTAGTAATAGTTTGAGACATTATCTAGGTGGTTCAGAGCAGCCTTTAAATTGAGCGTTGATGCGTGCGACAGACATTCTTAGTTCGGCGATCGAGGAGCACGTTTGTTGCTATCGCCGCCAAGTTGCTTAGTTGCTTCCAGGCATCAGTGATCATGTCCTGCTTAATTTTTTCATTAATATACCACCTCCAAAAGCGGAAACAATAACAAAAAATCATCCTAGATTACAATCGCGCCAACTTTACCGCTATTAACCATGAACTGGGCATATTTGTTGATTACTTTATTGCAAACTTTGACTACTGCTCTGTCGAGGAAAACTGGATATCATTCAAAACGAAGGTTCACGAACTAACTGATAAGTATATTCCTAAGCGCATCATCACCTCTAATCCACAAGCACCTTGGCACAACTCTTACATCAGACGACTATCTAACAAAAAGAAACGTTTATACCGCCGCGCGAAGCTTTCACCATCTAACACTCGATGGGCGAAGTACAAGTCTGCTTCCGACGCTTACGTCAACGCGATTAAACTAACAAAAAATAACTTTTTGTCTACCACATTACCAACTATTTTGAAAACGAGTGTTAAGAAATTCTGGCGCGTTATACACCCGGCGAATGACACATTCATTAGACTACAAGATGCCTCCGGTAAACTTATCCCCAGTAATCTTTGTGCTTCCTTGCTGAATGACACATTCGTTGAAAGCTTTTCGTCCCCTTCAAGCGTTAATCTGTCTTACATACAGCACCACAGGTTCCCGACAATGCCACCTATAGCAATCGATCCACCTGGCGTAGCCAAATTAATTGACTCTTTAAAAAATGATTCTTCACCTGGTTTCGATGCGATTAGCGCTAAATTAAAAACAAATACTTGTGCTTATAGTTCAGTTATACTAACCAAACTTTTTCAACAGTCACTCGACACAGCAAGCCTTCCCAACGACTGGAAAATTGGGAAGGTGGTTCCAATTCAGAAGTCCGGTGGTAAGCACTCCCCTCAAAACTTCCGTCCCATTTCGCTCACAAGCACATGCTGCAAATTACTAGAACATATTTTCAAGCATGTCGCTACCTTTCTCGATGAGAATTCATTTTTCACACCTGTGCAACATGGTTTTCGTCAAACATACTCATGTGAAACTCAATTACTTGCCTTTACTGATAAGCTATACCGCATACTTGACAACTCATCGTTTGCTGACTGCATTTTTTTTTTTATTTTTGCAAAGCTTTTGATAAGGTATGTCATAAATTGCTGCTACATAAATTGAGCCATCTTAATCTCAATCCTAACGTCTTCGACTGGATTAAATCTTTCCTTCTTAACCGTTGGCAATTTGTACATGCTAATGGCACTAATTCACCGAATACTAACGTGCTATCTGGTGTTCCACAGGGATCGGTCCTCGGACCCCTCCTATTCTTAATCTATATTAATGACCTTCCTTCTGCCATATCCTCTAACATTCACCTTTTTGCTGACGATTGTGTAATATTTCGGGAAATAAATAACGTTAACGATACTGACACTCTCCAGTCAGACCTCAATTTGGTGTCAGACTGGTGCAATGCATGGAATATGGAATTAAACATTATTAAATGTAAAGCTTTGCGTGTTTCCCGTGCATCTAACGCTCTTCCTTCATATTATCTTAATGGCACTCCTCTTGACTGGGTAAAAACATACAAGTACCTAGGTATTCATATCACTCAAAATTTAACATGGTCTATTCATATTGACTACGTTATTAATAACGCTAACCGCATGTTAGGATACCTACGTCGGAATTTCTCTGCCGCTCCCTCATCTCTTAAGCTTTTACTGTATAAAACACTTATACGTCCTAAACTTGAATACGCATCATCAATATGGGACCCTACACATGAAAACCTCACATATTCCTTGGAACTAGTCCAAAATAGTTCCGTCCGCTTCATTGTTTCAAATTACAATCGTACGGCAAGCATCACAGCCATGAAATCTAACGTTTCACTCCCACCGTTACAATCTCGCCGTAAAATTGGTCGCCTAACGCTATTTCACAAGCTATATCATCACGTTGCGCTTCACGACTGTTTCATATTACCCCCAGAACACATTTCACATCGCATCGATCACCGCCACAAGGTTGACATCCGAACATGCCACACCAAATCTTCTTTTCAGTCATATCTTCCCCGCACATCTGTGGAATGGAACCGCCTTCCCCCGATATTGCAGCCATTTCAGATAACAAAACCTTTCACGACGCAATAGCTAACAATGTTTATTCTGAAGGAATTTATCATATGTTATATCTGTTTCCACTGTGTTATGTACATCGATTTTATGTTATTTACGCTTTGTGAATGTTGTTTGTTTTATTCTGGAGGAATTTTATTTTGTACTACTTGTTTTCACTGTATTATATTCATTGCTCTGTATCATAATTAGCCCACTCCCCTCTGTAATGCCTTTGGCCCTGAGGGTACAATAAATAAATAGTTATTTTGCGGGCGCAAGTCAGCCGCAATGAAATTTTCTTGTCACCACCACGTGACATCTGGTGGAGGTGCTACCCTTGATCCTTCAAGCGAAGACCTCAGCCCTGTTCTTGTTGCCTTGGGTGACCAGCCTACAGGTCACCGAGCCAGCCGCTGACTCCAAGGCCTACAACCCGAACACGGTCTGCTGCCTGACCCCGTTCGACTCCGGAAGGCATCAACTTTGGAAATGGCCCAGTCAACACAACCAGTCGTCTTCGTGCAGCCCCGGGAGCCCCCCCATCTTCCAAAGACAGCCCAGTGAAGATACGGAAGACTGGATGGACCTTTTCGACCGTGTGGCAGAATTCAACGGCTGGAACGACGCTGAGAAACTCAGGCAAGTCTACTTTGTTCTTCAAGGACATGCCCGAGTTTGGTTCGAAAGTCAAGAGCCTTTTTTAACGGATTAGGAGATATTCAAAGCAGTGTTATGATGCCCTATGCAATTTCTGTCCGAAAAGAAAGAGCTCAGACCCTCCATCAATCAAGACTTCAACTCCCAAACGAGCCCGTCCTGGTCTACGTAGAGGAAATGAAGCGCCTTTTTCGCCGCGCCGACCCTAACATGACCGAAGGTGAGAAAGTGAAATGTTTAATGCGAGGCGTTAAAGCGGCTTTTTTTTTGCGGGGCTGGTCAGAAATACGCCAAAAACCATGGCGGAATTCGAAAACGACGCGTCTACCATCGGAAAGACTTGTGCACCCGGATGCGCCACTATGAGCGACAACTTCAACCGGACTACTCAAGCCACTACCTAAGCGAATCTGCAAGCGGAGAGAATATTTGGGACCTCATCCGGGAGATCGTGCGAGAAAAGCTCCGCCGATTGTTGCCATCATTGCAACAACCCCAAATGGCGACGCTTGCAGACGTCGTCCGTGAAGACGTCCAGCAGGCGCTGGGCGTTCCTCAAGCGACGGCTGCGACAGTTACAGCAAAAGAGGCAACAGCTATGAACTACGCTGCTGCATTACATCGCCCTACTCCCCGACGTCTTGACGTTCCAAGCCCTCGCCACTACCGTCCCCTTTCTGAAAGCCGCCACTTGGCCCCTGCCCGCCAAGCCGCACAACGGCCTCCAAGCCCCAGGAAGTGCGACGCCTGGAGGACAGCGATCAACCGGCCATTATGCTTCCACTGCGGTGAGGCCGGCCACACTCTGCGCCACTGCCCGTACCGACGAATCGGTCTCCGTGGATTTACGGTCGACGCTCCACGACCACGCTCAGGTGAATGACCGCAGGAGATCGACAACTATCTGCGTAGCGGTGAGATTGCGCCACCAAGTCGTCGGTTCAGGTCCCCATCGCCGTACAGGGCCCGCTTTGCGTCGCCAGGCCGTAACTACTATGACAGTGTGCGCGAAAGGTCCCTAAGCCCGCGCAGGGGAAACTAAATAGAGCTACTTCTAGACCTGAGGT
This sequence comes from Amblyomma maculatum, assembly GCA_023969395.1. Lineage (NCBI taxonomy): Eukaryota > Metazoa > Arthropoda > Arachnida > Ixodida > Ixodidae > Amblyomma > Amblyomma maculatum. The sequence goes on from JAJIZL010038760.1 coordinate 65,366, forward strand.
TGCTTCACGGCGAAAGCATGAAGATCCTGAATCGCCGAGTACGAGTGGCGACGACGCAGCCATTAAATCGCCGATCCACAAGACGACAACGTTGAAGAAATCACGACCTGACTTCAAGTTGACATCGCCGCCCAACGACGTGACGACGGTATGCCTCGGCTGCGACCTCAGCGCGAGACGAAGCAGAAATCGAACAACGAAGCCAACGTGCAGTACTAGGACGCGAATAAGCTACCTTGAGGTTGCTGTAGGCGGACGCAATGTTGCCGCCCTAGTGGACACCGGTGTCGACTATTCTGTCATCTGTGGAGCTTTCGCTGCCCAGCTCAATAAAGCAACGACCACTTGGGATGGCCCAGCCGGCTAATCCGCACCGATTATTATAACCTTATTGCGCCGTTGGGGCGATGCTCAATAAGGGTTACAGTAAATGGACGTACCTACCCTACCAGCGTCGTCGTCCTGCAGCACTGTTCGAGCGACATCATTCTGGCCATGAATTTTCTGAATGAACATCGACCGATCATCGACGTCCAAACCAAACTCATCAAGCTCTCGACCGACAAAGCCACACCTGCTACGACAATTTCGACGCATCGCGTCACCCTCAACTTCCTCGACGGAGAAGTGCCCTGCCATCCCGATCAAGCGCTTAGTCTGCGTGAGTAGCGCAGACATAGAAACCGCTGAAGGCGTTGTCGAAGGAAATATCGAGCTGCTCTTGGAACGAGGTATCGGCGTCACAAGAGGCATCGTAAAATTCCGGAGAGGACATGCTCAGGTGCTGGCAACACACTTCACCGAAAAATACCGGCATCTCAACAGGGGCACGACGATCGCTTTTTTCGACGACTTAGCAAACCTCCGAGATGTATCCGCCCTCCATGGTCAACCCCTGGAAGACGCACCTGACCAATTTCGTCAGCCAACATTTGACATCACCTCTGCAATAACCCACAGCAGAAAGGACAAGATTCGCACTATTCATCGAAGCTACAGTGAATGCTTCTCGTCATCATCGAAGGTACGAAAAACACCACTGGCAGAGCCCGTATTATACTAGACGAACACGCCCGACCTTGTCACCGAAGATCCTACCGCGTATCGTCGCGACAACGTCAAGCCACCCGCGAGCAAGTCGATGAAATGTTTCGTGACGACAATATCCAGCTATCAAAGAGCCTCTGAGCGGCACCAACCAAGAAAGATGTTTAACCTATTCCTCGCATCGACGACACTCTCTACCGGCTCCGCAATGCAAGATAATTCTCATTGATGGACCTGAAGAGCGGATATTGGCAAAGTGAGGTCGATGTAAGAGATAGCGAGAAGACCGAATTCATCACTCCGGACGGTCTATTCGAGTTAAAGGTGATGCAATTTAGCCTCTGCTCCGCACAAGTTACGTGTCAACGAGGAATGGACACAGTTCTAACTTGCTTAAAGTAGCATATTTGTTTGGTATACTTGGACGACGTCATTGTCTTCTCTTTAAACTTTGAAGACCACCTGAAAATGCTTCGGACAGTGCTAGAAGCTATCAAGTCATCAGGGTTTTTTGAAAGCAGAGAAATGCCACTTTGCCTACGAGGAACTGCGGTTTTTGGATCATATCGTTAGCAAGAATGGTGTTCGCCCTGACCCTGAGAAAATTGCTGCGATCGCGCACTTTCCACCGCCCGTCGACAAGAAAGCCGTGCTCAGGTTCCTTGGGCTGCATGCTTATTATCGACGATTTGTCAGGAACTTTTCGCGCATTGCCGAGCTGTTGACGCAGATTAGAGAGAGTGACGTAGCTTTTCGATGGGAAGCATCGCAAGAAACCTTCGCTGAACTTAAGCGCCGCCTGCAGTCTCCTCCTTTCCTGGGCCACTGTGATGAATACGCTGAGACCAAAATTCATACCGACGCGAGCAGTTTGTGCCTAGGCGCTGTTCTCGTTCAAAGGAGCGCCAGACAGGAGATAGGTATCGCCTACGCTAGCCGTTCCCTGTCGAAAGCTGCATCCAATTATTCGACGACAGAGAAAGAATGTCTTGCCATCATTTGGGCCGCGGGAAAATTTCGCCCGTACTGTACGGACGACCATTCAGGGTTATGAGCGATCACCCAGCTCTCTGCAGGCTCGCCACCTTAAAGATCCTTAAGGGCGCCTTGCGCCATGGTGCCTGCGTCTTCAAGAATTCGACATCACAGTCGTCTACCAGTCCGGCCGCAAGCACTCCGAAGCCCACTGTTTGTCACGAGCCCCAGATGATAAGCCGCCGAATGAAGACGCCCTTTTGGGACCGGTAAGCGCCAGCAGTTTCGCAGAACAGCGATCAGACCCTGAGCTGGAAGCGCTAGTCGATTATTTAGAAGGAAAGACCGCTTCCACTCCCGCTGTGCTCAAGCGTCAGCTGTCCTCCTTCGTGTTACAAAATGGCGTCATTGTGAAGAAGAACCAAGGTCTATGTACAACTGGTCGTGCAACTTGGAAGAAAACGCGTGCAGCTGCCTACTGCCAGCGGTATCAACTCGATGATGAGGGCTCCTGCGAACTGTGAGGCAAATTACTAGCGCACAGAAAATAAGATCTGCCAGAAATCCAAAGAACTAGAAAATAAACATTCGCGCTCAGGAATGAATGCAATTTTTGTTTCTTGCGTAAGAAACAACGTGTCACCTTTACAATAATATTTTAGCTTGTTTCTAACGGCCTCTCTGGGCCATTTATTATCCGCTGCGTAGTTGCCCAAAGCGCAGAAATGGCTCAGACCAAAGCTTTTTTCATCCGCGGGATGGGTGCGTCATCGGCCCCGGTTCAACGTTCATCGTTGCGTGCTGCGTACAGAGTGGGTTATCTGTACCAAACAGTATTTCATTCTGCTGGTTGTGGTAGAGCTTTACAATAAGGCGAAGACTGTGTGCTCGATGAGAAACTGATTGCCGCTGCATGGGCGCATTTCCGGACGATGGGACAATGCTGCGTCACAGCTCGGCGGCTCGGCTCGGCCTCCCAGGCACGTCGCAAAAGTGGTGGCTTATTTTACGGATACACGTCTGCATGAGCAGCGTATCGTTGCATGTTTTAATTGAACGGTGAAGGTGAGATTTTGCTGCCCCCAAGACGCGTGTCGCATTGCTCAAAGCCTTCCGTTCCGCTCCCTTTGCTGCGTGTTTTGCTTACTGCGTCGTATTGCCGCACCAACATTCGCTGAACGTGCTTTAGCTGTTATCACAGTGATGTTACTATTGTCAATGGTATCTTTCTCATGAACATGTTAAATGCTTACGTTGTAAATTTGTAATCTCACATCGACTCCTCTCAGTGGCAAATGAAGCGCGAGTAAAATAATGGAGTCGTGAACTGGGCGAGATTTATTGGAGCGAAGCTATAGCGTAGATATTGTCACTTCTTAGACGCATTAACTTCTAAATACTAGCAATCCCAATTTGAATTGCTTATCTAAGCTCTTACAGGTTAACGTAGCGCTAGCGTTAGTTATTCCGTTCGCTTGTTTTTTGTTATTTGGTACTGATATGTATTTTGTTTGTTAGCAAGATCTTTGACCCTTTTATAATCTCACCGTGTCTCGTTTGGAGACCTACGCTCAGGTCATTTTGTTATCACGAGGATTTCATGAAGACCGTGACGAATGAGTGGTGGTCGCTTTCCTACACTTAAAGATTTCATTGTCGTGGAGCGTCTATGTAAGTAATCGTGAATTAATAAAGCCTGGCTTTCTATGCAGCACAGCTTCACTCATTTAAACCTTTAGTGAAATGCCTCAAGCCATGAGATTCTATCCATGTGCTTGCCGAATTCACTTGAAGGCCCTTGTTCACAAACGTGCCCGAAGAAATAAGCCCCCGAATGCGTTTACATGACGCGCGACGAAAGACCAGTCTAACGACGACGGAGGCAGAACGATGCTATGATAAGCTGGTTAAAAACGCCGTAACATTTCAGTTAACGTAAAACTTGACAGTAGAAATCCATGTCAAGTAAATTTGGCTTAACAGTTACGGTGTCCATTTGTATGCTTTATCCGAGCATCGTGCTGCCTCCGTCGTTGTTGGCCTTGTTTTTCGTTCGTAAGTACAAAGACAATCGAATTCCCCGCCAAGAGAACGTTACTGTGACGTCACAAGCAACGTCACGTGTTTGTGTTGCTTCACAGTTCGCAGGGGGCGCCGGGAAACTAAAGCCTCGCTCAGAGGCGACACGCAGGCTTCTATGGGAGTTACGCTACCATTTGTTCTTCTACCATGGAAGAACTTTACATCCAACAGGACCGCACATCTTGTTGTGCTTATAAACCTCAGAAACGAAATTCTACAAGCGTGTCACGATGAGCCAACAGCAGGACATGTCGGCCTTGCGCGCACATTGCATCAAATTCGGGAAAAGTAATATTGGCCATGATTAGCTGCCGATGTCACCCATTACGTCAAAACGTGCCGTGAGTGCGAGCGACGCAAGACACCGCCGACGAGACCGGCTGGTCTACTGAACCCGATACCACCCCCAACTAAGCCTTTTCAACAAATAGGAATTGACCTCCTCGAACCCTTTCCCAAATTTATTGGCGGGAAACAAGTGGATTATCGTCGCTACTGATTACGCCGAAGCCAAAGCCCTGCCTAACGGCTCCGCCGTGGAAGTCGCCAAGCTTTTCGTCGACCAAATCCTCCTACAACACGGCTCTCCAGATATTCTCATCACGGACAGGGGAACAGCGTTTACGGCAGAGCTCACTCAAGCCATCCTGAAGTACAACCAGAAACGTCACTGGCCGACAACTTCCCACCATCCCTAGACCAACGGACTTACGTAGCGCCTCAACAAAATGATCGCAGACATGATCGCCATGTACGCGGACGCCGAACACAAGACCTTGGATGCCAACCTGCCGTACGTGATCTTCGCGTATAACACGGCAGTCCATGAGACCACCAGAGCGACCCCCTTCAAGCTTGTGTATGGCAGGGAACCCACGACGACGCTCGACGCGATGCTGCCGCACGTAACCAACGAGGACAACATTGACGTCGCCGCCTACCTGCAGTGTGCAGAGGAAGCCCGACGACTCGCACGGCTGCTTATTAAAGACCAACAGCGCACCGACACAGGCAAGGAGACACAATCTCCCCAGTACTATTCACAGCTTGCTTAGAGGAAGTATTCAGAGACTTTGAACGGGAGCAGTTAGGGATAAGGGTAGATGGAGAATACCTCAGTAATCTGCGATTTGCTGATGACATTGCCTTGCTAAGCAACTCGGGGGATGAACTGCAAACAATGATTGATGACCTAGACAGGAAAAGTAGAAAGGTAGGCTTGAAAATCAATATGCAGAAGACTAAGATAATGTTCAACAGCCTCGGGAAGGAACAGCAGTTTACATTAGGCAGCGAAATACTGTAAGCAGTAGGCAAATATGTCTACTTAGGACAGGTAGTAACCGCATATCCGGACCATGAAAAGGAAATAACAAGAATATGAAGATTGGGATGGAACGCATTTGCCAAGCACTCGCAGATTATGACTAGCAGCTTACCGGTATCGCTCAAGAGGAAAGTATACAATTGCATCTTGCCTGTACTCACCTATGGGGCTGAAACGTGGAGGCTAACCAAGTGTGTTCTACTTAAGTTAAGGACAACCCAGAGGGCTATGGAACGAAAAATGTCAGGGGTAACATTAAGAGATAGGAAGCGTGCACAGTGGGTCAGGGAAATAACTCAAGTTACCGACATTCTAGTGGAAATTAAGAAGAAGAAATGGACATGGGCAGGACATGTAGTGCGAAGAGAGGATAACCGATGGTCGCTGAGGGTGACAAACTGGATTCCAAGGGAAGGAAAGCGCAGCAGGGGCGGCAGAAAGTTAGGTGGGCGGATGAGATTAAGAAGTTCGCAGGGGTGAAGTGGATGAAACTAGCACAGAACCGGGTTAAGTGGAGAAATATGGGAGAGGCCTTCGCCCTGCAGTGGGTATAGTCAGGCTGATGATGATGATGATGATGATGATGATGATGATGATGAGCGCACAGACAGCCGACGATACAACTTACGACGATGCCACGCAGAGTGCAATTCTGGAGACCAAATGTTGGTTTGGACACCATTTCGCCGTCGTGGACTAAATGAAAAGTTTTTGCGTCGATAATTGTGGCCTTACAAAATCATTCGCCGCGTCGGACCACTGGACTATGAAGTCATTCGCAACGGTACGTCAGCATCACAACGGCGACGCGCGTGCCCAGAATTCGTACATATTGTACGACTGAAGCCATATTACGCGCGTTAAGGAAACTGTGGTGTTTAAACTTAGCAGTGTTTGTGTTTAGGTTGCTTTGTTTTGAAACATCGAGCCGATTTTTTTAAAGGGGAGTAATGCCGCGAAACCTTCAATGCTGTATTTGTTGTTTATTAACAGCCGCCGGCATGCGGCCTTATCCCTGTGATTCTGGCACGTGTATCAATTCACTATTCTTAGTTTGTTAATGCTCGATGTGGCGAGACTTGCCTTTACCAATTTCTTTGTCGCACACACAAGATGCGCCGAGATCCGTCACGAAGATTACGACCAGTTGCGTATGTTTCTTGCAATGTTCCAGGTTGAGCTAGTAAGAGTTAGCGACGTTATTTAGATGGTTCGGAGCAGCCTTTAAATTGACCGTTGTCATGTGTTACAGGCATTCTTAGTTCGCCGATCGACGAGCACGTTTGTTGCTCTCGCCGCCGCCAATTTGCTTAGTTCTTTTGCAGCCGCAAGTCAGCCCAATAAAGAGTTTCTTCAGTGAAATCACCGACTCTTCATTTGTTTCATCGACCTTGGCACCACCCCGTGACATTATAACGTGAGTATAACACAAACATAGGCTGCTGAGCACCTACTTGTGGCAAAAAGCCAGAAGAATGCTCAGTCCTTGTTCACAGCGCCCGTCGACACTGCCAAGTGATTCTGCGGCATCCTCGGCAAGCCATTCGTAGCGAAAGTTACACTACGCTACGTTTTCAAGCCGTCGACGTGGCACCATGCGATCCTCATCCGAGAAGTCGCACATGGCGGATGTTACGCTCCTTATAGTAACCTTACGGTGACAATCTGTAGCAAAAAAGCGTGATGAATGCTTAGTTCTGGTTTTCAGCGGCCGTCGTCATTGCCAAGTGATGTTCTAGGAGCATCGGCAGGCCTTTTTGTAACCGGTGCAGTGATGTAAATGCTGACGTACAGATAGCCGATGTCGCTCTAATGTCGCTAACCGCCGCGCTCCTATGTAGAATGATGCAGCCGAGCAGGCGCACACCGCTGATGTTACGGTCCTTCCTGATGTTACGATCGGTCCTTACGGTGACGATCTGTAGCAAAAAGTCAGATGAATGCTTAGTTCTCGTTCCCAGCGGCCGTGGCCAATATCAAGTGATGCTCTTTGAGCCTCGGCAAGCCTTTTTGTAGCCATTGTAGTGACTTAAATGCTTACGTACAGATAGCCGATGTCACTCTACTGTCACTAACAGCCACGTTCCTATGTCGAACGATGTAGCCGATCCTCATCCGAGCAGACGCACATGGCTGATGGGCCGGTGCTTGTAGTAGCTTTAGGGTGACGATCTGTAGCAAAACGCCAGATAAATGCTTAGTTTTTGTTCACAGCGGCCGTCGCCAGTATAAAGTGATTCTCTTTGAGCCTCATCAGGCCTTTTTGTAGCCGGTGCGATAGCGTAAATGCTGACGTACAGATAGCCCATGTCACTCTACCATCGCTAACCTCCACGCTCCTGATGTAGAATGATGCAGCTAACATTCAACCTAGCAGGCGCATACGGCTGATGTCGAGGTCCTTGTAGTAGCTTTACGGTGACGATCAGTACCAAAAACCTGAGTAATGCTTTGTCCCTTCATATTTCTCATTCGAGGAATTCATGAGACTCTTTTTCTAGACTAATTTATTAGTGAATTGGAGCATGCCAAAAGAACTTCCATTGCAGAAGCATTGCAACCTGTATTACTGAATTCCATCGACTAGTCAGCGCTCAATAAAAAGCAAGTGCTCGATGAAAAGCTCGCTGCCAGTCGGTTTCGAAACCTGGCTACGTTAGACCACTGTGTCATATCAGTCGCTGGTTTATTGGCGTGCTAAGGTGATCGTTTTTCAAGCTGTGCTCCGGATCTCCCACTCTTCATCCTCTCCATCTACCGCAGGACTTTTGTGTCTTTCTTCCTGTGGTGTTTCCTCAGCGCTTTAAGAATCAAGAACTCCATCTACCGTGTCCAAATTGCACCAAGGGCCACTGTAAGGGCAACTCCGTCTTAATAGTTGGGTGAACCTTGCTTTAAATGTTTAACTATACATTTCAATACCTATCAAAGAAATCCAAACGAAGAAACAACTAGCTGTACGAGTACTGTATCATGAGTCTCCATCATTACTTGTCCTGAGCTGACATAAGCAGCCGCTTAACTTTTCGAACCAAACTTTTCGCTTAACTTTTCGAACCAAGGTCTCGATTTCGAGTGCTTGGCCGGGTACGTGATGAGACGGTCGTTGCACGCGTTGAATCAATTTCTTCAACGCGACGAAGAGGCTTCCCTCGCCGTCAAAATGGCGTCCCTTTGCGACCATTGGTTTGGCCGCCATGGGGACCAAAGGTCGTCGGTGAGAACTGATCACACACTATGGGTCTTCACTCGACTAATAATTATGTCGTCTGCCAGCACTCAAAACCCTCGGCGCCAAACCGGTGGGCAACGAGTTTGACAAGTCATAACTTTAAATGGCCCAATCTCGGCACCCTTTTGGCTGGCATATATATCAAAACGACAGCGCAGGGGTAACTGCTGGTCCGGCAGCCGCGTGCACGTGAGGGAACCTGCTATGATGTCTCAACATGGCAACCTAAGCAATAGTATACATAATCTAATTGCGTGATGGCATCACAACATGGCTACCCTAGATATACAAACTCAATCACGTGCTGACGTCGCAAGCGTTATACGTGAGGTGGTCACGTGGTTAGAATGGCAGCACTTATCCAAAGTGCTGCGTCAATTTGTTCACGTAGTCTATCATACAGATGGACGGATGTGAAACACGCAAACGAAAGTAGTACGAGAATAATCTCTTAACGTTACCTCTTCATACTGACGACGAAACAAAATAAACTATGGGCCATACCTGAGGACGTGTGAGCTTATATACAAATAATATTACGATATCGGGCATCCACCCAAATTTGCTAAACTCGATTACCACTTCCCTTGTCGTCCAGCCTTACAGGGCGTTTGTCGGCCTTGTGATTGTTGCGACGGCTTGTGGGGTTTAATATGGGGATAAATGCGTCTTCCACACTTAGTTGCGGCTGATTTGCCAGACCGTCAGTTCCCTTCTCCCCAACCCTCCATTATCGCGCGCTATCAAGCGCACTCCGACTATGGCGAGCCGTGCTCTTGGTAATAAATGAACAACATTTGCTAACAGCAAACACACATTTCTCGCTGCGAAAGCAACACCGCCAGCTAGCAATAAACAACGTTAATCAACCTACGTTGTCGGAATCACCATTAACGTTACGGCCAAACGTTCTTCCAGCCTGCAGGCCGGGTAAGTCCGAGAGGCCCCGTCTTACCGACCATAGCGGGGAGCGCGTGGATGCTTCCCTGAAGGCGAAGACGTGCCTTTCTTCCTTTTATCATGCGTGCGCAATGATAAAGCCGTCGGGGGCGCACGTGCTGCACGAAGCTGCGCCATCTCCGTAGTTAACGTTAACTGCCGACGCAGGCGCCATCTTGTGATAATGTAACTCCAACGTGAGAAAGCCGAGTATACAGGGGTGTGTGGGAGATTGTTCCCTCCAGAGGACAGACAGCAGCGGCACTGAATATTTCATTGCGGGCATGCCTATAGCTACAGCGTGTCGGTGGCCACGTTTCCTAGCAGCTGCGGAAGAAAAGATTGTTGCAGGGTCTACCTCTATGTTCAAGCCAATTATAGGCAAAGAATTCATAGCATATTCGGTTTGATTCGAATAATTTCCAAAATTAAATATTTGAATTTTTGAAATAAGCGAATACGAGTGTCTATCTGCAGCTCCTTGCATTTTTCAGTTGGTTTTTCTGAACAGTTTTAAAATAAATTCTGATCACATCCGCCAAGAAATAAGTGAAACAACCCATTTAAGGATAACTTTCATCCCGTTCAAAGTGCGTACATACTAACAAGAACGGTGAATGAAGTACAAAAATTTAAAGACTTAATGAAAGGTCGCGCTTTAGTCTACTATAAATGTAATCTTTACAAGTACAGAGTGAATAAACGTTTCCACGCACTCAATAAAGTCACTACTCACTGCGCAGGAAAAGGTGTATGCAAATAGTCCCTAATTTCACATTATATTCAGCATATTCAGGTTTCATTTCATTTCATCTCATTTCATTTAGTTTACCCTCATGGCCCGAGGGCATTTAAGAGGGGAGTGTTAAAATACAATAGATATATATACAGTGCAGTAGATATGCAGTTATGAACAGGGCGTTACAATTTTAATCACATAATATTAGCTAACGCGGAACAAAAACGCTGATGATCAATGATGGAAGCAGTAGTTCCGGAAAGGAGGATCCAGACCTTCGCTGTTCGGGGGAGGAAAGGCTCCGCTGCATGTTTAGTTTTAAAAAAAGGAATACCGATTTTATGTGAATGATCAACTCGTGACGAAACATATGATGGGAGAGGTATAAAGATCGCTGCGCCGACTGGGGTTATGAAACATTATTTTATGAAGTAAAAAAAGACGAGCGTACTTTCGACGGCTAGCAAGAGATGTTAACTGTAATGTACTCTTCATAGATGTTGTGCTGGTGGTGCGGTTATAGTTCCGAAGGATGAAACGTGCCGAGTTATTCTGAATTAGTTCGAGGGTGCTGATTAGGTTTTCAGTAAAGGGATCCCAAATGAACGCAGCATATTCCAACTTACTGCGAACTAGAGATTTGTAGAGCAGAAATTTAAGTGAGATGGGAGCAGAAAACAAGTTACGACCAAGGTAGCCGAGAGCGCGGTTGGCACTGTTAATTACGGAAGTGATGTGAAAAGACGAAGTTAGATCCCTTGTTATATGAACGCCTAATAAGATATATTATTAATATGATAAGAAGTGGGCTGGGTCGAAACGCGCGACACACGCAGTACGTTACATTTGGTTATATTTAGTTGCATTGACCACGTGGTACACTATTCACAGATTCCGTCAAGGTCTTTATGCAAAAGAAAAGTGTCGCTAGAGTCATTAATTTCCCGAAATATTACGCAGTCATCTGCAAAGAAATGAATGTTAGAAGAAACGCAAAAAGGGAGGTCATTAATATAAATTAGAAATAGAAGGAGCCCTAGGACTGAGCCCTGTGGAACCCCAGAGAGCACGGAAGACAATGAAGAAGGAATGTTATTAGCTAATACAAACTGTGTTCGGTTACAAAGAAAATATTCTAACCATGTTAAAACATTGGGGTGAAGATATAGCTTGCTCAGTTCAAAAAGTAGTTTGTGACTAACCTTCTCGAAAGCCTTCGAAAAATCTAAAAAAAAATGCAGTCCGCGCATGAACGATGATCAAGAATAGCGTGAAGTTTGTGCGTGAAGGTAAGTAATTGTATCTCGCTCGAAAATGGTTTGCGAAGGCCGTGTTGAGCGTTAGTGAAGAATGAGTTAGATTTAAGAAAGTTAACTATGTTAGTGTATAAGATGTGCTCAAAAATCCTACATGGATTACTGGTTAGCGATATTGGGCGGTAATTAAGAGGGGAATTTGTACCACCTGACTTGTGCAGCGGAACCACCTTCCCGAACGTCCAGTCCGCTGGAAGCTCCGATGTATCGAGTGACTGCTTAAATATTTTGGAGAGGATAATTGGGGGGAGGGGGGGATAAAGTTTAATACTTTACAAGAACTTAGCGTTAATTAAA